>JACXGK010006046.1:0-30436 GCA_016801125.1 Novumbra hubbsi
CCCGTGTGTAGTGTCTCTCTAAAGACCCGTGTGTAGTGTCTCTCTAAAGACCCGTGTGTAGTGTCTCTCTAAAGACCCGTGTGTAGTGTCTCTCTAAAGACCCGTGTGTAGTGTCTCTCTAAAGACCCGTGTGTAGTGTCTCTCTAAAGACCCGTGTGTAGTGTCTCTCTAAAGACCCGTGTGTAGTGTCTCTCTAAAGTATCCACCCTTTCCAGATTTTTTACAAAACAGAACCAAATTTCTGTCGAGCTCCAGCCAGGATTTGATGTGAGGATTTTTTGGCCACTTTCTCATGAAAGTTTATTTTGTGAAGCACCCGGGCCAGTGTTGTAGTATGCAGTGTCTCCCAGCTCAGCCTGAAGTACCGGAACTCCTTTAGTTACTTCAGCGCTAATGGTGGTCTTACAGACTTGTGCCAGTCTAATGGTGGTCTTACAGACTTGTGCCAGTCTATTGGTGGTCTTACAGACTTGTGCCAGTCTAATGGTGGTCTTACAGACTTGTGCCAGTCTAATGGTGGTCTTACAGACTTGTGCCAGTCTAATGGTGGTCTTACAGACTTGTGCCAGTCTAATGGTGGTCTTACAGACTTGTGCCCTTCTCACCTGAGGGCTCGGTTTTTGTGGTGGGCTTTTTCTACACATATTCACAATTGAGCAATATTCATATTATTGGACATTACTTTTTTCCAGGCGATATTCAATGCGTTGGAGAAAGCCTGTGGCCCACACAGTCAAAGATCAGCATCATAGGCCTGCACCTAAACCTAAGGATGTCCAAGAGCCTTTCCTGTTACCGCATCATGTAAAGGAGGGAGAAACCATTGACGTCCTCAGAACGTCATTAGCCCTAAATAGTAGTCCTCACCCCATATTCAGGCTTATAGATGACGTTGACCCCCTCCAGAGCAATGGTTCGAAGGTTAAGGTGGCAGCGTGTCCTGAACACAGCCACCACGTTGGTGATGATGATGTCCAGCGCCACCTCATTGCTGGGCTCCATGGGGTCCCACCGGACGGGGCGAGACCACGAAGCCGAGTGTGTTTGAGCCGGGCCTAGGGACAAGGTGCAGCTCACATATACATGGCTACTGGCTTGACGGATAGACTGTAAAGACAGAGACAACAACAGATAGAGGTTTTCGATGGGTACTAGATTCTAAAGCAATAATTGACCACTGGGCTGACAAGCCGTTTGACACCGCCCTGCCGTTTAATAACACAACAGACACACCCGCTATATTAATGTTACGGTGACTACCACAGCAAACATACTTATGTCTATGGCGGATGATGTCACTCCTGTAACGTTATTCTCTAACTCGTAGCCCGACAAATTCTGGGTTTATGGCCCCGATCTGGCTAATGCCGTCAAGCTATGATGCTGCACCTGCAACAAAGACCATTGATGTTAATTCGACCCGGTTCAGACTTCTTCAGATAGTTTTAAATACAACATTGATTTGACATATTACAAATTAACATCTAATATGGCAGTGAGGCGAAGTAACTAGTTCCCTAAACGAGATACCGGGGACTATTTTACTTAGCTTAAAGTTGGGCTAAAAATCAAGTCAAGTGAAGTAGCTAGCTAGCTACGTTAAGTTAACTAAACTAAGGTACTGTAGCTAGCTAAAATATTACCATTGACTAACTAACCACAGGCGCAGCAACAATATATCGCTAGTAATTAACTACATTGTACTAAAAAGGACACCACTATAAAATATTAAGGTTGTGAAGCTACTGCAGCTTAAAGATGTAGCTATCAATCATCAGAGACTGGATGAGAGCTATATAGTGAACCAGCTACATTCACAAAATAACATTTCATATACATATACGTTATTGCAGAGTTTTTATTAAGGGGAGCTTTAATAAAAAAATAACAACTCTGGTTAACGTTAATCTTGCTACACGGCGTCGCGTTGCGTAGTAACGCCACTGCAGTGCTACAGACAGGATCCCTCTGAATATAGCTAACGTAACTAGCTAGCCATCTACGCCTAGCCAGCAAACGAATGGTTTGTTTAAGTTAACTTGCTGCAGCTAACGTTAGTCATACAGTCTCATAACGAAGATGAAATTAACATAAATCCTGCTTTGTACAGCTTTCAGCATGCCAGCCAACTAAAAGAAATTCTAGATATTCTCTAACATTATTAGCCTACGGCATGCGCCGCGGTAAGATAGCAAATGTTGGCTAACCTATAGTAGCTAACTAATCACAGGGCGGGCCACTTGCTTTTACTTTAGTTAGTCAGCTAAGCATGGTTAACTATGTAATTCGTTTAATGGGATTCAAGTCTTTAAGACGGTATTTTAGATGCTTATTTACCTAGGTGTAGATGTGCCTCACTGAACTATTCCAAAAACTACAAACAAACGCCATTTCAGGGACAAATGTATTGCTCCTGCTTCAACCGCTAACGGGATGCTAACCGCTAACTAACCGCTTCCTGTTTAGAATTTGTTAAAGAGCAAGGCTGCAGTTGTTCGGACGTCTGTCGCTGTTTTTTTAACGCCCCCTTTTGGACAAGGAGAACAAAATACATTATTGTTAAGTTAGCAGGAACCAAACGGTTTTTTTAGGCACGCACTTTATAGGGGAGAATATAAGGTCTCTATAAGCCTTACCAGTACTAATAAATGTGTTGGGAACTAGATGAGAGCGGTGGTCTAGAAGATGTTGTGTGTTGTGTTATAGACTACCTTGTTGGAGACCATGCTGTCTGTGACAATGATTTGGTCCACTGTTTATAGTAGTCTAATGAGAACTTCTAGTCACATTCCATGATCAATAACAAATGAAACAGATCCCAAATTAGCACTACTAACGAGGCTTTGCTTCCTGGTGACTTAAGACAACTATAGATGACTGCACTTTAAAAAAGTGTCTGACAAAGTCCCAACTCAAGGAGAGTTTAGTTTTGTTGACACTTGGCAAAATCCTACTGATTTTTAGTCCGTCTTAATGTCAGTTGTTCTTTCTGCCAATACAGCACTTTATGGTCTAAGTATCTGACACTATGTAGAGGGAGTTGGCCTTTTCACTGGATTCTAGAGTGGTGTCCCAAAAAGCCTGCTGCTCTGCAGTGCGCAGTACTTATGACCAGAATGTTAGTGCCCAGGTCAGTGGTAGTGCACTATGGAAAATAGGTGGCTATTTGTGACACTATCCTTGTGTTTATTGTCTGTTATCGCCTTGAGAGCCATTTGGATCAAGAACCTATGGCACTGTATGTTTTTTCGTCGACCCATCTGGTCAGAACACTGTTTGGGTGTTGATATTGCTGGATGGCTTGAAGAGAAGACGGAGCAGCTAGCTGGACACGGACGTGTTATTATTAATGAGATAATCCACAGCTGGCTGGATGTGGTCCATGAGTGAGTTTAGTAGATAAACATTCTGTCCGAAGGTCTTTATAGCCACTGGCAGTTCGAATTTTTATTCCTTTATACATTTCAGTAATTTTGCAGACACTTCAGGTGTACTCAACTGTTCACCAACGAGGTTCTGAGCCTGATTCAGGTTTTGAAAAGAAGCGTAGTGGACCAGGCCTTTAGGTCCAGAAATAAGTTTGAGGGGTCTAGACGCTATTATCTAGAGTGAGTCATCATAAGATAGTTTGATGAGACAGCCACAACCCAGTAGTAATAGTAAATACAGTTTACTTTATTTTGAGCGATGAGCAAAGCCTGACATACTGTATATTGTTCTCTTTAGTAATTTAGATACAGTATATACACTGCTCAGAACTTTTAAAACAAAATATGCTAAAGATCATGATCATAATCTTTAGTGTACATTGTGTAATTTGTTGAGAACAAAATGACATAAGAATGGTCAATGGAACCAATAGATAACGTCCCTAGAGGTTCTAAATTGGATTCAGGTCTCGGGAACGTCTTGCCAGTCTATTGCATCAATGCCTTTGTCATCCAGGAACTGCCTACACAATCTGGCCACATGAGGCTGGGCAGTGTCTTGCACCAGGAGGAACCCAGGGCCCACTGCACCAGGAGGAACCCAGGGCCCACTGCACCAGGAGGAACCCAGGACCCACTGCACCAGAATGACCCCGGGCCCATTGCACCAGCGTGAGGTCTGATAATGGGTCTGAGGATTTCTTCTAACAGCATTCAGGGTACTGTTGACTTGGATGCGGAGGTCTGTGCAACCCACCAAGGATTTGCCTCCCCACCACTGACCCACGGCCACACCGGTCATGCTGGATGATGTTGCAGGCAGCATAACGTTCCCCACGGCGTCTCCAGACTCTTTCATGACTCTCATGTGCTCAGTGTGAACCTGCTCTCATATGTGAAGAGAGCAGGGTGCCAATGGTGTACCTGTCAATTCTGGGGTTCTCTGGCGACGGCCAATCAAGCTGCACAGGGCTGGGCTGTGAGCAACGTTTCCACTCTGACTCTGCTTATCAAGCTTCAAGGAGAAGCTGGTTGGCTGTTTCAGAGAAGATCTTTGGGTTGGCTGAGGGGGATCTGCCCCGTTGGGTAGTATGGACAGACTGGGCAGAACGATGAACAGACTGGGCAGAGCGAAGAGCTTGGGCAGGAATTTCAGGTTTGATCGTTGCCTGAAGTTAGGGAGGGGCAACTATCCTTGTTGTTCCATCGACCACCTCCACGGTCTGGTATTGGATGTGAGTTTCCACTTGAAGCCAGTATTAGTGTGTGGAGGAGAGGGTGACATAGGACAACCCATAAGCCCATTAGTAGGATACTCATAAATAGGGATGTTCTTTCTGTAAACCATCTGGGAGCTGTTGGTCAAGGCAGTTGACCTGAAACGCCTCTTTCCTCCCCGTCTCCACAGCACGTTGCCTGGCCCTTCGCGGTCAAACTGTTTTTCACATCTTAAGTGTGCAGCTTGCTGGTATCAGATAAATAAGCCAGACAATAAATACACAAGACCAAACAATGACACTGAGGTCAGAAGTACAGTAGATATCACTCCATAAACAAACTGACACACTTATAGACTTGTCTGGCCCTAATGCCAAGGTCAGAGGTGATCAAGAGGTCAAAGGTCTTTCTTGGCGTCATGGACAGATCTTCATGGAACAGCAACAGAAAAAAGCCCCAGGTCACCTCCTCTTCTCCCCCCCCCTCCTCTATTGGTTGATGCTCAGGCTTGCTGTTGGTTTGGATTGGAAGAAGGTGTCCATCAGCAACATGGGCAGACCTTCTTATCTCTTCCTGAGAGTTAAATGAAAGATAATAAACCTCCAGCATCATTTCTCTTCCTGAGGGTCTCAGCTTCACACTTCCTGTCAAATCTACTCCATCGCACCCAGACACACATGTACTGAGGCACACACACACACATGTACTGAGGCACACACACACACACATGTACTGAGGCACACACACACAGACACATGCTCTGAAACACACGTACACACGTACACACACGCACACAGACACACATGTACTGAGGCATACACACAGACACCCAGAAACACATGTACTGAGGCCCACACACACACACACAGACACACATGTACTGAGGCACACACACACACACACAGACACATGCTCTGAAACACACGTACACACACACACACACACGCACACAGACACACATGTACTGAGGCATACACACAGACACCCAGAAACACATGTACTGATGCATACACACACACACACACACAAAGACACATGCTCTGAAACACACGCACACACACACAGACATGCTCTTTCTAAGAAATGCACTAATGCATACTCACTCTAAAAGACATAATCACAAACATTTCTCTGTCTCTTTGTCTGGGCTAAATCTCCTCATTTATCTTTTTGTCTTCATCTTAAACACAGGTGGTCAGAGGGCTCTTACATTTACACTCTCTTCTTTCTCCGCTCTGCTCCTTTTCTTATGTCTGTGTCTCTAACGCTTATCTCCTCTGTCTTGATCTCTTCTATATTCTCTATCTACTCTCTCTCTCTTCTATCTCCACCTATTCCATCTCATCTCTCTCTCTATCTCTTTCATTTCCCCTATTATTTTTCATCTCTCCTACATCAAGTTTTCTCTCACCCACTGTCTATCTGCACTCACTCCATACTGGAGGTGGGACTAGGGGCTAAATTTGGGGGCTGGGCATATGGGCTAGGTTTTGGGGTGTGGCTATGGTCTAGGTTTAGGGGTGGGGCTAGGTTTTGGAACTGAGGCTTGTAAGGAGTGTGGAATTAAAAGGGAGCTGTGTTCAGTGGCTATGAAACTAAAAGAACCAGTTTGGTTAAATCGAATTAGCTTTTGAGGTAAACTCAAGAGCAGAGTTTTAACACACACACACAGGGTTTCCTAGGCACTATTTATTCTGAACCATAACAGAGAACAGAGATAATGGCTCGTAAAAATAGGCCTGGTACTGCTCTGTTTGGATTACCCTCCCTCACCCACTCCCCCCTTCCTCCCTCTCTCTCAAATTACTTCATTGGCATGACATAACCGTGTACATATTGACAAATATAATTATAAATTTTTAATGTAGCATCTATAAAGAAATAATTATAATAGCAAAACATAATTGTCAACTGGTTAATATAATGGGATGAAAAAAGTAATCAAACATCAAAATGGTAATAATATGAGACAGGTCTCTGTCAAGCACTGTTCTTTATTTACTGACCGGCACTGTAACTCACTATGCCTTCCCAAAATTGAATGGGTCAGAATTGTTTTTCAAAGAGATCCTTAAAAAATCTAATTAAAGGGAATGAGACTCTACATGTTGTCAGGAACCACAGCTCTGCCTCATTGTTTCATTCTGATTGGTTGGAGGTTCTGGTATAAAACAGGCTGTTGCATCAGCCCCACGACCAGATGGAAGAAGGGTCAAATTGCTCAACTATAGCAGGGCTTGTTGATGATATTATGAAAGGCGGTTAATGTATTTCAGATATCTTTTGGGGTTTATTAGTAGTTTATACTGGCATAATTCTACCCTGCATGGCCTGTTAGTAGTTTTCCTCTTCATGTGTGGGAGGGCCCTCCAGAACTCTGCATGAAGGGTTTATTCGTTTTCAATCTTGCCTCTCTTGCTCACTCTCTCACCCCACCCACACAGACACACATGAGGCTAGGAACCGGGTTGAAACAGACGAAGGAGGCAAGCTCACCCTCACTCTCACCCTCTCTCCCTTTCTTTCTCTCCCCCTCCTTCCCTCCCCCTCTCTCTCCCGTTTGATGTACCATCACAAAGGTCACAGATGTAGTCTTTCTGACAGGCTTATGACAGGTTTTTATTGGTTCACAGTTTAATAACTTCCTGTTTGTTTTGCATTTTGAGATTCTCTCCCCCCTTTCTTTAAATTTCTAATATTACTCTCCAACAACACAGCTCTCCCTTTTCTCTTTCCTTCCTCTCTCACCCATCCTCTTCTTCTTCCATCCTCTTCGTACCCTCTATCTCTCCCTCTTTCTGTCTGTCTCTCTTCCTCCTCTCTGTCTGTCTCTCTCCCTCTTTCTGTCTGTCTCTATCCCTCTTTCTGTCTGTCTCTCTCCCTCTTTCTGTCTGTCTCTCTCCCTCTTTCTGTCTGTCTCTCCCTCTGTCTGTCTCTCTCCCTCTTTCTGTCTGTCTCTCTCCCTCTTTCTGTCTGTCTCTCCCTCTGTCTGTCTCTCTCCCTCTTTCTGTCTGTCTCTCTCCCTCTTTCTGTCTGTCTCTCTTTCTGTCTGTCTCTCCATGTATTCCGGCTGGGATGGGGTTACTAATGAGGACGGCATTTCGATGATGAAGCTTTTTTCCGGGAATCTTTTCTCCCAAACACAGCCCTTGGCTGACTCCCAGAAGGCCACATTCATTTAAATACTAAAATGTATGTGTGTGTGTGTGTGTGTAACTTCATCTCCATGGTAGATGCCTTAGTCTCTCCTAGAGGATTTCTTTCATTTTCTGGGAGAGACTTTACTCAATGAAGTATTGGTCTTCCTTTGATATAAGGAAGCAGGTGGAAATTATAATAATAATAATAATGTAGATAATTATACCCATCTGTAGAACGTTATATTTAAAATAAACAGGTTATGTTAAACATGTTGTGTGTGCTGCCTCCTAATGCCAGTTGCTCACAAATATTGCCAATGAGATTGAATAATGTGGTGTTTCTCTCTATGTCATTCTGTTGTTAGACCAAACAATCTGTTTGTGTGTGTGTGTGTGTGTGTGGGTGTGTGTGGGTGTGTGTGGGTGTGTGTGTGGGTGTGGGTGTGTGTGACATCAGGGTTCCTCAGTCCTCTTAAGCAGTTGATTGTGTCAGCTGGGCTTATAGGCTATGAAACTGCTTGCTATATAGTTGGAGAGACAGAGAAAGAGATAGAGACTCAGAGAGAGACTCTGAGAGATAGAGAGAGAAAGAAAGAGACTTGGAGAGATAGAGAGAGAAAGAAAGAGACTAGAGAGATAGAGAGAGAAAGAAAGAGACTAGAGAGATAGAGAGAGAAAGAAAGAGACTAGAGAGATAGAGAGAGAAAGAAAGAGACTAGAGAGATAGAGAGAGAAAGAAAGAGACTTGGAGAGATAGAGAAAGAAAGAGACTAGAGAGATAGAGAGAGAAGGATAGAAGAAGGTTTCACTCCTCTACAAGTCTTCCTCCATCCAAACACCGGCTGATGGTGGAGAATTACCATTATCCCCACTCCTCCTCTACCCACTAGCATGACTGAACCATATTCTACTGTTATCTGACTGGATACGTGAACTAATCACACAAATCCGTCAACTGAACACCCGGGGGAAAGAAAGCCTGTAACCTCAGGCCTCCGTATTGCTCCTCAGAGAGCGGCCATCCATTCCCAGCGGACTTACAGCCTGTGAAGACCTGAGGACACTCAATCATTCCCATGAGTTGGTTTGAAGGTGGTCCGATGGGAACACAGTCGTCAGGGGTTGAACATAGTCCATGGTGATGAAAAACGTCCCTTTGCCTCACGATCAAAACCTGGTCCGACCTCATTGAACCCTGCAAGTACAGTGCAGGGTTCATTTCCCGTCAACTCCTTTTCAATTTAAATATTACAAATAATTTGGAATAATTGATTAGCAGTCAACAGAATGGCTTGTGTGTAGACGTGTGTGTATGTGTGTGCTTGCATGAATGTGTGTGTCATTATTCTCAGCTAGTCTAAACACAGGAGTGTTTAGCCCATTCCATCGGCAGCCCAGGTGTGTTCATGTTACAGCTCTAAATCTGTCCCAAAAAGAGGAGTGTGTGTCTGTGTGTGTGTGTGTGTGTGTGTGTCTCGTTCAGTCTCAGTGGCCTCCAGCTCACCCCTGAACTACTGTTTGAATGGTCTGCAAACCAACACGCTGCTTATAACGGATCTATCCCTTGTACTGCAGCTAAGGATGGCCTGGGGGTCCGGCCTTGGGTTTAGGCCTTGGGGTTTAGGCTGGGGGTTTGGAACTGGGGGTTTAGGCCTTGGGTTTAGGCTGGGGGTTTGGGACCGGGACACATTTGATATGGAGTTGGGGGTGGGGGACAGAAAGAGCAGAGAGAAGATTATTGTAAACAGAGCTGGTGTTTCCCACGTCTCTGTTTATAGAGGAAGCCCCGAGAGCTGCCAGATCACTGGTCCTCCAACCCCAGCCCCGCCCAGGTCCCTCCCTGTCCATGCCCCAACACTCACCACACACCATCCATCTCCATCCCTTTCATGCACACACACACACACACTTACAATGTGCCTACTGAAACAAGGCTGCAGGTGTCCATATCACTCTTCCTTATCCCTCTCTTTCGCTTCCAGCAACCCTCCTCTTCATCGAAACCATAGACCTACATTGACCAGAACTTTAGTATTACACATATCTACAACCCACTAACCAGAACTCTAGCATTATACATATCACTAACCCAAACTCTAGTATTACACATATCTACAAACCACTAACCCAAACTCTAGTATTACACATATCTACAAACCACTTACCCAAACTCTAGTATTTCACATATCTACAACCCCTTTTCCAAAAGAGCTTTGTGAAATGTAAAAAAAATACAACACAAAGACGTGAAAATAATTTCAATCACCACACCACTTAAAGACAAATATTGCAACAATTCAAGAAGAACATTTGCATTGTTTTTATTTGCATTTTAAACAGCTTTTATGGAAACAGGGTTTTACATATCTACATCTATATAAGCCTTTTCACTGCCAGTCCGAAGACGTTGAATCTCTGCAGCGTTCCAGGGGGATTGAGGAACCTTTCCGTGGCCTTTCTTTTAGTCTTTCATGAGTCTGCCAAGCAGATGCTCCAAAACAGGCCCAAACTCCCAGCATAACCCCAAACATTCCCGCTCTGTGTTTCCACGGATACAGATACTTTCCCTCAACTTAACTAGGAGACCATAGAGCACAGCTCACCCCAGAGCCAGGCGCTGCATCCCAATTGACTCCCTATTTTTTATAGAGTAGCTCACTTTGTGCCCCATGAGGCCCAGCACTTAATGTGGGTTAGGGGGTCATTTGGGACTCAGTATTCTAGTCTTTTAACATGTTTATGTTGCATTTACTATTTCGGCAGATAAGAAAGCAGCGCTGATACTTCCAGATGATTGATCTCCGTGACCTTTCCTTGGTCAATGCGCTATGGCTATGCTAATCTCCAACAGGGATAACACACCTAATAATGAACTGATAATTAACTAATCAAACTTTTCTTCCCTGGCTGAGTCACACACACACACGAACACTCACACACAAGTGGTTAGGGAGATGTAAGGAGTGTTTACTTTCAGAAACATCTTCATCTATCTGCTGAATAAGCTTCTAGGGTGTGTGTTTATCGACTGTCTGTGTGTGTATGTGTGTTTATCTGCTGTGTGTTATGACCTAATGTGAAGAGGAGTATTGTTCTTCGTGGGAACAGCATCTGAGCCTTATGCAACCATCCAACAGTAAACACACTAGTAAGAGTTTGGCCATTCTTACATGTATTAGAAAAACACACACACATCACACCACTACACACACACACACACCCTAGTTTGCCAGAAAATTGCATTGCTAGTGGTCTGACTGGATTTGAACCTGCTTTAAATCTCCATCTTTATAGTAAACATCTCTGGACAGCTGAACAAGGCTTTCAGGGCAGAATGCATGTGATTTACAGGGCTATAATTCAGTGTGTTTGGTATGGGGGTGGGTGGTCAACTTGCTGGGGGTTCAACAGAGATGATCTGGTAACCAAGGAAGAGCAAAACAATATCAATGAATCATTAACAAGTTATGTTACTGTTTGGTTTGGTACAAGGCCAGTCTTGTGACGAGAGGGAGAGACATAGAGTGACATAAAGAGTCATAGGAAGACATAGAGACATACAGTAGAGAGAGAATGTGTATGTGTGTAGTCCCGCCTTATGAGTTAGGACACCTGGACCGCACCACCACCAGGTACCTCCACCCCTCCCCACACCCAAACACCACCCCCAGATCAGGCTTGCTCCTCCCTGCCCCCAGGTACCTCCACCCCTGTTGCAAGGACCTCAACATGAGCACAACAAAACTCCAAACTGCGACCACTGAAGTAAGTATTAGATGCTCAGCATGGCCTGCTCACACCCATGGGTCCCTACTACAACAAAGGGAAAATACTGAAGATAATACTGGACATGAAACACAAGCCTTTTACAATGTCTAAGGTCCTCCACCTTCGGCCTAAAGTTCTGAAACTCAGACTACAAATGACACTGGAAAAATTTCTGTCCTACAAAAAGCAGAGTTAGAGGAGTGGAATCCTCTAGTTGCCCTTGGAGACAGTGGTTCTCAAACCTCACCTGGGGACCTGCCGTTTCACAGTTTGATTGTAGCCCTGAACAAGATCACCTGATGCAGGAACCATGGGCAGGATGTAGGGCGATGCAGGGTCCATGGGCAGGATGTAGGGCGATGTAGGGTGATGTGGGGTCCAGTGGTAGGATGGAGGGCGATGCAGGGACCATGGGCAGGATGTAGGGCGATGCAGGGACCATGGGCAGGATGTAGGGCGATGTAGGGACCGGTGGTAGGATGTAGGGTGATGTAGGGACCAGTGGTAGGATGTAGGGTGATTTAGGGTGATGTAGGGACCAGTGGTAGGATGTAGGGCATATAAACAAACTGTTTGCTGTTGTCTTATCAACACATCCCACAAATGATTTGAGCACCAGGTCTCTGCAGTGCCCCACATAGTATTGCAGAAGGATTAAGTCCTCTTTAACCCTCACCTCTGCTTAACAGCCTGCCAGGATAGAAAAAAACACACAAGCTTGGGTTACATACCCACACACACACACACCTACACACACACACAAAACAAGTCTAAGGTTACACACACTTGTCTGCTTCCTGCTACAGGTTTGGGGGTTCCAGGGTTAAGGGGTCCCACAGGGTTTTGTTAGAAGAGGGGTTGGACTCTTCCTCTGTGTTTACATTAACACCTTCCTTCCTCTGGTACACTCACTCACACACACAAACTCCATCTATCTCTCTCTCTCTCTCACTCACAGACACATACAAACAAACAAACAAACTTCATTTTGGATTCCAATGCCATAAGAGGATTCAGAAGTCTTCCCCAAACCTTAATCTCTAAACCTAACATTTAACTTCAAAACTAACTCTAACTGTAACCATAACACTAACTCTAACTGTAAACCTAACACTAACTAACTGTAAACCTAACAGTTAAGACTTACTCTAACTGTAAACCCAACACTTAACACTTACTCTAACTGTAAACCTAACACTTAACACTGACTCTAACTGTAAACCTAACAGTTAACACTTACTCCAACTGTAAACCTAACACTTAACACTAACTCTAACTGTAAACCTAACACTTAAAACTTACTCTAATCGTAAACCTAACACTTACTCTAACTGTAAACCCAACACTTAACACTAACTCTAGCTCTAAACCTAACACTTAACACTAACTGTAAACCTAACACTTACTCTAACTGTACACCCAACACTTAACACTTACTCTAACTGTAAACCCAACACTTAACACTAGCTTTAACTGTAAACCTAACACTTAACACTGACTCTAACTGTAAACCTAACACTTAACACTTACTCTAACTGTAAACCTAACACTTACTCTAACTGTAAACCCAACATTTAACACTAAATGTAACTGTAAACCTAACACTTAACACTGACTCTAACTGTAAACCTAACACTTACTCTAACTGTAAACCCAACATTTAACACTAAATGTAACTGTAAACCTAACACTTAACACTAACTCTAACTGTAAACATAACACTTAACACTAACTCTAACTGTAAACCTAACACTTAACACTGACTCTAACTGTAAACCTAACACTTACTCTAACTGTAAACCTAACACTTAACACTAAATTGTGGGGACTGATTTTTCATGTTCTTACAGGACACATCAGGGCCCCTTCAGCCCTGGCCTCATCCCTAACCTGGCCTCATCCCTAACCTGGCCTCATCCCTAACCTGGCCTCATCCCTAACCTGGCATCCTTCCTACCTTGCCTCACTCCTAACCTGGCCTCATCCCTAACCTGGCATCCTTCCTGCCTTGCCTCACTCCATGCTACCCACTCTGGTGGGAACTGGCTTCCTTCCAGGGTGCCAGGAGGAGTGCAGTGCTGGCGTGCCAGGGGGAGCATGGGGTTGCACAGGGGAAGAGTCCTGTAGGGGTGGATGTGGATGGAGGCTAGAGGTTCATGCCTCCTTGCCCAGGAAGGAGTATGTTTTCTGGGGGAGATGCCGTCATCACCTCCTTGACTATCGGTGGCTCTGGTGTGTTTCTCCAAAATATCAGAATGGGAGGATCTGTAGGTTTATCGGCCTGGAGTCTGGGTCACATGTATATACACATACACACACATACAGACACACACATGATCCTTAGGGACCCAGTTCACTCTGTTTCCTGAGGTCCGATAGTGTTCTCTCCCACTCCCACTCCAGTGTGAGCTAATTACACAGAACCACTGAATGTTGTCCGTTATCTGAGACGGACAGCTTGGTAATCAAGCAGCCAGCAGATATGATGCAGTCCAGAACCCAGATGACTGACATCGTTTAATCTGCAGAGACAACAAACAGAAAACAGATTTTTTTATGAAGACGTTTACCAACACGCCTGGTTTATGTTTTTGCATCTGTGTTTTTACTATTTTGTTAATAGGAAGTCTCCAGTACCTTAGGAAAATCTGTCATATTTCACATTGTGGGGACATTACACTTTTTGGGGACATTACACTTTTTGGGGACATTTTTCTTGAGGGGACTTTTTATCTTGTGGGGACATTCCATCTCCTTAAGGAAAACAATATATGATGGATATGTAACTCTGGTTCCCTGAAGGACACGGAAAATGTGTCCTCAGCAGAGTTCTATTAGAGGACACCACAGAGCTCTATGAGAGGACACCACAGAGCTCTATGACGGGATACCATAAAGCTCTAAGAGGGGACAGTGCAGAGCTCTATGAGAGGACACCACAGAGCTCTATGAGAGGACACTGCAGAGCTCTATGAGAGGACACCACAGAGTTCTATGAGAGGACACAACAGAGTTCTATGAGAGGACACAACAGAGCTCTAAGATGGGATTCCACAGAGCTCTAAGATGGAATTCCACATAGCTTTATGATGTGTAACCACAGAGCTATATGAGGTGTAACCACAGAGCTCTAAGATGGGATTCCACAGAGCTCTGAATATATTTACATCAATTATCTTTCATGTTCTTAAGGGTTTGTCCTGATCTTAATGACAGAGTCCTCTGTTTTTTTCCAGGTCCTCGTAGTCATAACAACCTGTTAATACTACGCTATGATTGGACAACCAATCTATTCTGTATACTGATTGGTCCCTTGGGTGATGGAGGAGAGGGCGGCCAGCCCCTAGGGAGATTTTATACAACTCAGTCCACAACTCACGGTCTCACTCACACATGCCTTGGTCTTTTTCTGTCCTTTTTGGAACCTAAGACCCAAGGCTGATCCAGAAATCCTTGTTTCCTATTACCTAGTCCTAAACCTAACCACAGCCTCAACCTAACCATTATGCCTAAACCTAATGTAGGCAAACTGTCAATGCCTACACCTAAAAGTAGCTAAAACTTTAGAAAAAACAATGTGGTTTTACAATAAACATTGTGAGGACCTGTAAAATAAACCTTTGAGTCACTGACACTTACGCGTACAAAAGTCTATACCAAACCCTTCCCAAAAATCCTGGGATAAAATCCCAAATAGCCCCTCTCCCTGTGGTCCAATTGGGTTAAAAGTAGGGCACTTTATAGGGTGACATTTGGGCAGGGCCGGCCCTAGGCATAAGCGACATAAACGGCCGCTTAGGGCCCCCAACTGCCAGGGGCCCCAGACGGTTATTGAGCACCGGATCACTAGGGGAGAAAGGGCCACCAAATCTAATTTTGCTTTGGGCCCTCAAAAGGCATTTGAGACACAAACCTCCTGTTTCCTGCTGTTTCTTCAGGAGGTGCATTGTGTTTAGAAATTAATGTGACTCATTCCTATTCACATAAACGCACTCATAACTCAGTTATTTCCCAACTGCTCGTCTCTTTTTGTTGCTTTCCTTCTTTCTCTCCATTTCCCTCCGTCTCTTGTAAATACATCCATAATTCTCCAATATTTCACAACGGGTCTGTTATTTTCTCCTTCCCTTCCTCTGCCATTCCTCTCCCCCACTTGTTAATCAGTCTTCTCTCTCTTCTCTCTCCAATAGTGGGAACTGGTAAAGTGTCTGTCACGCCTTTAAAACACAATCCTTCTTATTAAGAGTTTGTCCAATACAAAGAAGTCTCTAGAAAAAATCAGTGTCAGGCTCTAATTTGTCACTGCCCATTGGCTGATTAGTCACTCCCTATTGTCTGATTTCTCTCTCCCCATTGGCTGATTTGTCACTCCCTATTGGCTGATTTGTCTCTCCCCATTGGCTGATTTGTCACTCCCTATTGGCTGATTTGTCACTCCCCATTGGCTGATTTGTCACTCCCCATTGGCTGATTTCTCACTCCCTATTGGCTGATTTGTCACTCCCTATTGGCTGATTTGTCACTCCTCATTGGCTGATTTGTCACTCCCTATTGGCTGATTTGTCACTCCCTATTGGCTGATTTGTCACTCTCTATTGGCAAAAGGTTTGATTTTAAAATGTAATAAAGTAATTCAGTTAATGTAATAAGTGTCCCAAGGGTTATACTTGTCATGACAGAGGGTGTCATTAACTTCATGACAGAGGGTGTCATTAACTTCACGACAGACAGAAGCAGGTGTAAGGGGGGGTGAGAGGTTACCATGGAGATTCCACTAATTAGACTACTACAGGTCAGAGGTCAGGTGGTTGCGTGATGTCACCAGGCAGGAAAGAATCCAGATGGTCACTGACAGGGGCACCTGATGCTGCTATACACACACACACACACAAAAACCCATACACACACAGGTTCAATAACCAGTACACTGCACACACACATATATACATCCATTTACAAACACTCACATACACACACACGCAGACATAACCACATACACACACACATACACAACCACATACACACACATGCTGACATAACCACATACACACATGCAGACAGCTGGATGCTGTTGTGTATTTATGTTATTTATTTAATTTAGCCTCCTGTTTATTTATTTTGATAGTGGGAAGCAGCACTTTGAGATGTGTTTTACAGTAATAGGAACCCTGTGGATGCCACTAACACTGGATGTTACTAAAAGTGGATGTCACTAACACTGGATATCACTAACAGTGGATGTCACTAACAGTGGATGTCACTAACACTGGATGTCACTAACACTGGATGTCACTAGCTCTGAATGTCACTAACACTGGATGTTACTAAAAGTGGATGTCACTAACACTGGATGCCACTAACAGTGGATGCCACTAACAGTGGATGTCACTAACACTGGATGTTACTAAAAGTGGATGTCACTAACACTGGATGTCACTAACACTGGATGTCACTAACAGTGGATGTCACTAACACTGGATGTCACTAACACTGGATGTCACTAACTCTGAATGTCACTAACACTGGATGTCACTAACCAGACCTGGATTTTATTGTATTTCTCTTAATGCTCATAATAAAGCCTACACATCTGTGTATTTCTTTATCAGGGGTTTCCAACACTTTTTGAGTCATTTTTCTATTAGCATTTGATTTGCCTTCTTATATATTTGATGAACCAGGTAACTGATGATCCTTTAGATGTATGCGGATGTATGCAGATGTATGCAGCAAGATGTATGCAGCTGTGAAATGGCTCTGGTTTAGGTGTACTCTCAGACTAGGTTCCCTCATTGCACTTCCATGTACAGGAACATTGTCACATCCAGTCATGAACGTCATTAAAGATCACTGTTCTTCCCCATCCTCCCATCACCCGACCTCTCTCTCTGATGATGTCATCCTCATCCTCCCATCACCCGACCTCTCTCTCTGATGATGTCATCCTCATCCTCCCAAACACCCAGCCTCTCTCTCTGATGATGTCATCCTCATCCGCCCAAACACCCAGCCACTCTCTGATGATGTCACCCTCATCCTCCCATCCCCCAACCTCTCTCTCTGATGATGTCATCCTCATCCTCCCAAACACCCAGCCTCTCTCTCTGATGATGTCATCCTCATCCTCCCATCACCCGACCTCTCTCTCTGATGATGTCATCCTCATCCTCCCAAACACCCAGCCTCTCTCTCTGATGATGTCATCCTCATCCACCCAAACACCCAACCTCTCTCTGATGATTTCATACATTTCTCCCAAACACAGGAAACTGAGGCAATCTTTCATTTATTCCGATTGCTAGTTCACACTGGGGTACGTCGATAGTTTTAGTTCATATTTATAAACAGAGTTTACCACTATATTGATAGTTGTAGTTTATATTAGTTAAGTAGTAGTTGATTTTGAGTTGTGTAACAAATGTCTTGAGAGTGCATTTTGTGAATAAAACTTTTGTCTAACAGTGTTTCAGTTCTGGCTTGCATGTTATTGAGAACAGAAATAGAGAAAGACACAGTGAAAAAGAATGTATAACAAAGTTGTAACAGGCTATAGCAGGAGACTCATGAGTGCTATTTCAGTGCGTCCCAGTGGAGGATCTAACCTAGCAGGAATCATTAATCTAACCAATCTATTATCCCTTCAGGATCTTTGATCCCGCCCATTAAGAAGACAGACCTCACTTCCGTCTCTCTCTACCTCCCTCACTTCCGTCTCTCTCTACCTCCCTCACTTCCGTCTCTCTCTACCTCCCTCACTTCCATCTCTCTCTACCTCCCTCACTTCCATCTCTCTCTACCTCCCTCACTTCCATCTCTCTCTACCTCCCTCACTTCTATCTCTCCCTACCTCCCTCACTTCCATCTCTCTCTACCTCCCTCACTTCCATCTCTCTCTACCTCCCTCACTTCCATCTCTCTCTACCTCCCTCACTTCCATCTCTCTCTACCTCCCTCACTTCCAGCTCTCTACCTCCCTCACTTCCGTCTCTCTCTACCTCCCTCACTTCCATCTCTCTTTACCTCCCTCACTTCCGTCTCTCTCTACCTCCCTTCCATCTCTCTCTCCTCCCTCCTCTCTGTCTGACTGTTTCTCGCGCTCCACTACTCCTTCACCCACTGTCCATTACTCCTATATAATTCTTGATCACTCTCTGTCCTTTTTGTATTTAAAGTCACAGTTGTTGAGGACATGTCAACACGCTGTGCGAACTGAATTAAATGTAAATATCAGGTCAGAAGGTCAGAACAAATACACAGTACAGTCCAAGTACATCCACGAGGGCCTCTGTGGTTCAGTCTCAGCGACGTAGAAAATGCTGCTTGTGTGCTCGACTGGTCCTCCTTTCCGACAAGCAACTGGAACAAATCTCGCCACTGTGATCGGAAGTGTAACACAGGATTTCACACGGAAGAAACAGGAGCTTGTCAAGTCTTATATTTGATGGTATGTTATTTTGGGGCCTGTGTTTAGTTTCCACTAGAATTTCTGGGCCGGTTGCTCATGATCTTTGCTCACTGGAGTGCCAAGTCTAACTAACTTCTGTCCACAGCAAGGCTGTCCCTCGAGTCTGAACTGAGTGGGGGTATTTTTTAATATTGGGTAGATCCCAGCTGTCACGTATTCCATAACTATGTACCCGTTGTTTAGGGGAAGATTAAACGTAAGTTGTTCTGTTTGTGGGTGGATTCCAGTCAGTGTGTCAAATCATTCGGTTTTGGTTTTCAATTATACAGTTGAGCCAATCTCTTGTTCTCTCTCCCCCACACTCCTTGTCTGTCTCCCCCACTGTTCCCAGCCCCCTTGTGTTGTAACACACACCAAACACACACACTAGAGTCAACAACAACAATTACGGTAATATAGTTGATCGATTATGAGGGGAAACAAAGGAGTCAATAAAATAACATGTGAAACGATTGAAAGCGGTTATCTACCAAATAACAGACTATTTCTGTATAACCTTTGTCCTGACTAATGCATTCAAAAGAACGGAGCCATTTGGAACAAATATATAATGTATGTGTGTTTTTTAAGTTGGGTGTGTTTTCAGATCCAGGGGTTACACGCTGGGGCTGTTTGGTTGGACAGCGGAAGACAGGGTTTAGAGGTAATAGGTCAAGCCTCTGGAGACACACCACTTCACCTCCTACACACACACACACACACCATTCAAAGAGCCTTAAATGAAATCCAAATGTTTCGCAACAGGTTCCCGTTGTGCTATCCAGAATGAACAATAAACCAGAGTCGCTGATTGGTCTAAACTGGAGAAAGCACTTCAGAGGACCAGACAGTGAAGGATGCTGCTTCGAGGTCGCAGCCTGTATTCCTGCACGTGAGTCCTATACATCACCAGGCGGGTTTACGTTCCCTTCACCCGCTCTTAGTCCTCCACTTAGCCGCTGCCCATAACGCCCGATGTTTTGTCTCCGCCGCTCGTGGATTTGGGGGGAATCGGTGTGGAAAGACGTCTGAGGCCAAACAGGGGCTTGTGGTTTCCGGGGATCCCGGTATCTATTACATCCAAGGGTTCGAAGGCGCCAACCTGGGCCATCTGAGACACCCTCTACACCCCCTGGCCTCGCGCTGCAATCCCATTAGGGGCAACGGTGCTGAAAGTCGCGAGGTCCTCCCCTAATGTCGGTGGATGACAGGCTGTGTCCAAAATTAGACCCTGTTTCCTGCATAGTGCGCTACCGTAGACCATGATAGAAATCTGACGTTATTGAAGACTATACTCGAATCGTTCTCCTGCTAATTAATGTGGAACAGGTTGCACAGCAATGGATCCTGTAATCTGCTATAGGGAACACCTGTATGCTATTGGAAGACGTTTAAGGAAATAAAGAAGTCGTGTATTGTTCCAAATGACGTTGACCTTAATGCCTAAAATGTAGCAATATACTTGGTTAAACATACAAAATGTTACATTTCGTTAATTTTATTTAATGCATTATTTTTTTAAATATCGAAACACTCTTTTTATTAAACCATCAGAAAAAAAACATGACTATTATCGAATCCATTCCGATCGTAAGAATTAGACTAAGCCTTGGCTGGTCTAAAAATAAATGCATCAGTCTAATTACAAATTACAAATAAGACCAATTAGACCGATATATGTACATAATTATGTGTATTTTGCTTTTACATGTATATCCATTTTGTGGATCTTGCTTTTACAAACAATATTTCAATGCATTTGTAAGTTTTCTTTGCCACCAAAAAAAATAATTTCGTTGTATGTCATTAATGTACATGTATTAGACTAAATGTCAGTACACGGTAGACAGTAGTATCAGATGTCATTTTTTTAATCATATGAAATAGTAGGTACTATAGTACTTTGTACTATAATCACTTGTAAGGCACGATAATAAAAGAGCAACTTCGTAAAAAACCTGATTGACGTAAATGTTATTGTAGTTCTACGTATTATTACGATAAAGGCTCACTAAGATAAACTTTAGTTGTAAGTATAATAGAAATGAGATATTCATCTTGTTTCAGTCGGATGTTATTGATAACTGTCATAAAATAAATATTATTAAAACGACAGTTGTTTTAATATACAGCATCCACTTGTAAGAGTTTGCATTTAGAGCGATGTAGAAACCTTCATCCATCAATCGAGGCCCCTTCCTCCCCTCCACTTGGCTTGCCTCGCGGTCACGCCCCCAGTGGTGGAGATAAATGGAAAGTTCTGCGAGGCGCGTGCGTAAAGTTACCTCCAAATCTGTCGCTCGGGTTCGTGAGGACCCTGGGTCTCGTGGAGAAGGGCTCGCTCACATCTGTCCCCACGACAATTCTCAGTCCGTCCGTGACGGTCCATCTCGTGTCACATATGTTCTGCTGAGGCCTGTCGCCCAATCGACAACTGACGATGTCAACCGGGTCGCTTAGCGACGTCGACGACGAGCTTCTGGACGGCATCCTGAAGTTCGGCTCTTCCAGTAAAGACTCCGGCACGTCGAACGAGAGCACCGGGGAGAGCTCAAACTGTGAGGGAGGTTCGAATAACGACAAAGTTACCACGGGGAAGAAACGGAAAACAACGTCGGGTAGAAAAACTGCCTTGAACGGCGTGGCGCACGAGGGTTGCGGTGGCGGCAAGCATGTACAGAGGAACGCCGCCAATGCCCGAGAAAGGGCGAGGATGCGCGTGCTGTCCAAAGCTTTTTCCCGGCTGAAGACAACTTTACCGTGGGTCCCACCAGACACCAAACTGTCCAAACTGGACACACTCCGCCTGGCCTCGAGCTACATCGCCCATCTACGGCAGATCCTCGCCAACGATAAATACGAGAACGGATATATTCACCCGGTCAACCTGGTGAGGAACAGCATTAAAATCCATATAATATGTTTTATTATGATTTATAATGCGTGCGTAACACTTTTTACAACAGCAGTGGTAAATTTACAACGAAAGAAATGCATAATCAAATTTAGCACATTGTCAATGCTGGGAAAACATTCTGAGCGTCGACAAAAATAGGAGAGACGAGGGTCTAGCGTGTAGCTTGCTATATAAAAGCTGTTTAGAAATAAATCAACCGGTTAAAATTCGTTGAAATTGATTTTGTTTGTGAGCATCTCTGAATAGGCCATGGAGCGGTAATATCCACCAACAACATCAGTCTGTATCTTGTTTTGTTAAATTGCTTTATGTCTGTTCTGTATCATGTACTCAATATCTGATGGATAATGTTTCCGAATAGGCTATATACTTTCACAACTAGGACAAATCCAATTGAACAGTTGGGATGGCGGGATTTTGGACTGTTATATGTTGTTGTATGCATAGGCTTTGATCAATTTGTGTTTTTCTTTTGCACTATGTCTAGTGGGCTGTAAGAAATAAAAAACGACATGTTGTGCGCACAGGTTATACTTGAAATAAATGGTATATCCTCTATAATGGGCAAGAACGAATTACTTCCGTGCGTAAAAAAACAGAACAATATGCCCCTGTATTTTAAAGTATTGTTTTTATTTTGTTGTGTGATGCGCATCGGGTTAATTGTTTATCCCTTCTTTCTCCAGACGTGGCCATTTATGGTCGCCGGTAAACCGGAGAACGATTTGAAAGAGATGCTGAACACCACGCGGTTGTGTGGAACAACCGCCTCGTGATGTACCGGATGGGGATGGACATTACCGTTAATAGATAACGGATATATTTTCAGATGTGCAGAAATGCACTTCATCTCTCCTAAACCAAAGGTGGACTGGGAATAACCAGGAGTGCATGAAACCTCTCGCGCGGGTTGCTGTACAGAGAAACTGATTTTATATTTAAAGTGTTCACTTGTTGTCTTTGCTGGTTCGAGGACATTTGTTGTTCGTGTTTTGTACTCGTTTTTTATTCTCTTAATATGCTTTCTAAAACTTTGTCACAATTTATTTTCACCGCTTTGGAAGCGCACGTGAAAATATGGCCAATAGGCCTAATTGAATAGACAGATTTTATGTAGGCCCAAATAAAATATATTCATATTATCTTAGAACTGTCTGTTTTGGAATAATGGGAATTTAAATTCCTGTCTGCGCGACACCTTGTATTGTGTATTTTATCCCCCCGCGGACCTTTAACCTTTGCTATCTTGACCGATCCCTCAAATATACTGGCGCAAAACTCGAGGAGCGACAAACAGCACCGAGGAAATTAGATAAGCGAGCGGGTCCAGGCCAATGTGTTTTCTTTATCTCCAAACGTTAACAGTGGATACGTATTATCTTGATATGCCTGACAATAAATAAACAAACATCTGCTATCAATTCCAACAAATGATAATCTGGAAACAATAGGCCTGCAATATAGGCTATATTTTAAAGATTTCCGGTTGGCTCGGGTAGGGTCTTTGTGTTTTATTCAGTATAAGATTTAATACAGGATTGTTTTACAAATCCCATTTTACATCTGCGTTGTCACAAAGCGCTTTACGTCTTTTTCACAAGGGTTTCTTAATGTAGATGCTGATAAATGTTTTGTGTTGTAATAGGGGTGTTTTGTCGGTGGGACGATTTTAAGGTCAGCTATTTTGAGGGAGGTAAATGTGCGCGCGGTGCTTAATCCGGTTCCAGGGGCCTTGTTTAATTCACGCGGGTTATGACCGCACTGTTTACACACGGCAGACAGATATTTATGCAGCTCGCCCTGGCGCGAGTGGGAGGGATGGAGAGAGGGTGAGGGAGGGAGGCCGGGACAGCCCGTGTCACTGTGCAGCTACGGCTTTATACACACACAAACACACACCCAAACTACAAACTCGCGCTATATCGGAAGATAACTCCTGCTCGTGTTGGAGCAAGGAGAACAGAGCGGTTTGTGGTGTAATAACAAGCTCCTCGGTCCATCCATTAGAAGCCTGTTATTGTAACGTTCCTGGGGCGGGAAGACGCTCCTACAGCCCACTGGGACATATAGTCAGCTGCGTCACAAATTGCACCCTATTTCATTTACAGATAATTAATTTTAACCTGGGCCCTGTGATTATTTTGCCATCAGAAATAAGGGCGCGGTTTGGAACCCAGTTTTAGAGGAAGGTATATCCAAGGACGCGGCGCCGGCCTGTTAATGAACATTATTAGTAATGAGAAATAATGAAAACAAAATATATTCCAAGGCATAGAATAGAAACGACCTTTTATTGCCAAGATTGATGTGGTTTAAATAATTAAACATGATTGAGTTTTTCAAGCAATTTTAAATAGAAACGAATGTAAAATTTTGCTCAGATATATTGCTCAGTATCTAAATAAAAATAAATAAATGGCAGTTAAAATTAATCCGTTTTCTCTTGGAGTATGTAGGCCTTGCCATAGTCGTTAGCCTTCTATTTATTTCTAAACTGACTCTAGATACCCAGGCCTGATTATTTAACTGCTGGACATTAACGTAAATAACAAGCTTATGAAAAGATGAGACATATCATGTTTTACATACATATCAAATATATTTAAAACGGGTTTCAGGTGAGTCAATGATTCAAATTAATATATAAAATATACAAATTGTATCTCTCTCGATCTCAAACGTATTCCATCACTTATCCCAGATACACACTTGCAGGAATGCAGACTTACATCTATTTATAAATTTGACAACATTACTAAAGAACGCTGCATTACGAAACCGTCGAGGCAACTCAAGGACAAAAGTGTTGCAATATTGGCTATCAACCGAGTACTATTGTCCTTTACTATCCCAATCCCCTTGTTACAACCAGTAGAGGTACTTCCCCCATCCTCTCCCCTCACCGTAACCCCTACCAAATCGGACCACCGGGTAGAAAATAAACTTGGCCACCTCGCGCTCAGACTGCAGCTGCAATGGAGGAGCTGCCCGTCCTGCTCTGAGAGAGATTGAAGGAGCGGGGGAGGAGAGGAAAGGGGGAGGAGGTAACGGCGGGTCATTAGTGTGATAGCGGGCTTGACATTCGGGATTCCCAAGCGTTGTCCGCTGGGCGGCCTGATTGTGTTATTGACCGTCCGCCAAAACGGGTCGGAAAAACAGAGAAAGGGAAAAAAACAAATTTTATTTGAGGCGTTCCCGAGGGAATGCTATACACCCCTCTCACTCTCTGCAGAACGGTTGCAGAATTGTAATTTCTATTTACACAGTACATAGATTATTTGTAGGTATGTGAAACTTGTCAAAACCCTCTTCGGGTAGGTACACCCAGCCATTTAACAAATTAAACACCATTCTTTAAACAGTGAATAGGTGTTGATATCAGTGAGGAGCTTCGGGCTCTGACTAACATATTAAGATTTCTGGTAATTCCAGAGGAAAGGTCTGATAAAATGGGTCAGACGCAAGTTCATATACTTTATTGGTTGTTTCTAGACAGAACAGCTTCTAAATCCACAAAAACCTACCGGTCCCAAAGTCTGACCACGCTCCCTGGCGGCCAAGACCAGCATTTCTAGTTGTTCACCTCTGCTAACACAAATTAATGTGTTTTACATTTTCTCAAATGTATACACGCACTTCCCGAAACGTTCACCAATTAAATCAAACCACAGATTCCACACGCGCAACACTCTAAACATTACTCTTATTTTGTCTGTCACACAAAAATAATTGGACTTTTAGATCCACTTCAAATGAGGTGTGTTTTGCGTTTCGATAACTGTAAATAAGTATAGGACATGGTGATGTTTATCAATATCTTTGCATGTACCAATATTCTTTGAGTGAATGTACGCAAATATGTTGTCTGTATGCGGTCAACTTGCTGGGGTAACCTTAAATGAAGCATTTCACTTATTTAAAGCAAATCTAAATTTCCTTATTGCAAAAATGCCGTGCCAGTGAATCCAATGCCCTACCTCGCTTCATCATCAACACCTGTTTTCCCTCGTCACGGACCCTATTCAAGGCCTGCTTCCCCCTTGTATCCAGTGTTTCGGTTCAACCTTACTTGGTCTTGTTCTGGCTTGTGTTTTATTTTGGTCTCTTCCAGTTCGGTTTATCCACTTTTAAGTTTTTGATTTTGTTCATTTATTAAATGCCTTCCATTCTCCCTGCGCTTGTGTTTTACCATGTAACCTGTTCTGGATTTACCTTTTCTGTCTACTGAATGGGGAACATATAGGTATCGAATAAGAGCCAGCTGTCAACACAAATGAAACCAGGTGGTGTTAGGAAGTCATGCATAGTGCTGGTTTAACCACTGTAGACTTTAAAAATGTAACACTTTTATATATCTGACGATCCAGTCTGGTAACTGCCAGGGATGAAAGAGATCAGGCTTGATTGTGAAATGTCTAGGATTACCAGCTCCTTATGTTTGTTTTGTTCTCCAGCAGTAATATGAAATATGTTTTAGTCATTAGCGAACTGAGTGAGAAGCGTTAATGAGCAGGTGTTTAGCACGATCACTCCTAGTTGAGTAAGAATGAAATGCAACGTTTATTGATGTTTCGGCAGAAAGGGTGATGTAATATTGACTTGGATCGTTTCTCTCTGTAGAATAGCCACTGGTGTATTACTTCTTTAACACCATTACGGTTATTATTTTCTCATATTCCACCACCAAGTCAGGCAGTTCAATTACACACTGAGTTAGTGTACATACTGTCAAATTAAATGGTGGACTTTTCTGTAAAATACCCAATTCATTTGAATCCCACTCGTAATGTCTTGCTCTGTGTGTATTTTCCCAGGCAACAAATCCTACATCAAGATACAGTACGTGTAGGAGTTGGCATACTCAGACCCATCCAAGATGAGAATGTTTGAGTGCTGCTAGGTTAAGCTTGGTTCCGACTAAAGCAGTGGGTCTTAACCCATTCCTCAGGGAACCCCAGACATTTCATATCTTAGCTGCAGCCCTGAACAAGCAGAGCAAATACACTTATCAAGGGCTTGAGAATTATGTGCGCTAGCTAAAGGGTAGTTCAAATACCCGGATTGGCTGGGGTTCCATGAAGAATCGGTTAAGAACCACTGGACTTGAGCAGACATACATTTTTTTGAGTTGGTGGAAGCTGGAGGTTATTACAGCTTTCTGGTAGGGCGGACTGCTTTTGCTGACAAGCAGGTTAATTACAGGAGAGTGTCGTCAGTGTTTAGATGGAAGTGGGCGTTACCGGAATACGTCAATATAAGTAACATCGTTGACGTACACAGAGTATATGGTTGGCCTAAGTATTGAACAAGACATAGATTCTAGCCTAGGTGTTGGCGGCAGAATCTCAGACTCCACACAATGTACATGTCAGACAATCATAATCAAACCGGTTAAGACTGTCATCTGAAAATCCTGAGTCAATCGACCACAAGTTCTTTTATTGTTAACAATCAACAACCTCAGATGTAGAAGTAAGATTTTATGAAAAACTTTCCCAACAAAAAAGCACTGATAAAAATGGTCCGGTCGAATAATCACGAAGCGTTTGAACGCTCCTTTACACCACCTGGACGGTCAGGAGCCGTTGTGTTCAATTGACCAGCAGGTGGCAGTGTTGCCATACATTCAAAACCTTCCCAGATTAGGCATTCGTCTCTAGGCAGGTTTTCTACAGAGACAGACGGAGGCAGGTGCCAGGAGACTCCCCTCACCTCCCCTAATTTCTCATCACCTCACTTCACTCAGCACTCATCACCCCTCCCCTAAAAAAAATGTTCTTCACCTCTCCTTTTTTCGTCTCTCTACTCTCTCCTCTAACCCACTCTGTTCTCCTCACCTCCTGTCTGAGAGAGTGTGGTTGAGCATATGTTTGTAAAGGTGTGTGTGTGACAGTGTCTAAATAGAGTGAGGTCCTGCCCTCCTTCAGAGGCGACCTGGCCATGACCCCTGTCAGGGAAATACGTCTGCAGGGTCACTTTCCCTTTTAACACACACACACACACAAACACACGCAGACACACACACACGCACTGACACACACATACAGGGTTTATGTCACCTCCTCAGGTCAGAATGTTTGACAGGTGTGACTAATGTCTCTGGTTCAGTGCTTTTAAATGAGCAACAATAAATCTAAGGAACTTAACGTGAGAGTAAAAGGCTCATATTACATTACTCACACGTATATTCATTTATACTTTATATATGCTAATGACTCATTAATATACAGTAGCACGCACACTCACAACTGCATACATGCACACAAATCAACAAGCACACAAATCAACATCCACACACATTAACATGCACATTCACACACACACATCAACACACAATGGCACACACATCCACACCCACGTCCACACCCATAACAACTCTGGGGGAACATCCATAACAATTCAAGGGGAACATCCATAACATTTATAGGGACATATTATTATAACAGTTCTGAAGTAACAACTAGAACAATTATAGGGTAACATCCACAATAGTTCTACAATAACATCCATAACAATTCTAAAGCATCCCTGGCAATTCTAGGATAATATCCATAACAGTTCTTGAGTAACATCCATAACAGTTCTAGGCTGACATCTATACCAGTTCTTCAGTAACATCCATAACAGTTCTTGAGTAACATCCATAACAGTTCTAGGCTGACATCTATAACAGTTCTTCAGTAACATCCATAACAGCTATTTGGTAACATCCATAACAGCTCTTTGGTAACATCCAGCTCTAGGGTCAGTTCCCTTTAGTAGTGTATCTTGTCTTTTCAGGCTGTCTCCTCTCACCACTAGAGAGCAGTCTCACCAGGGTCATTGGACAGGTTTATAAGGTCACAGGTCAGGAAGTGTCATGTCTGGGGTAATACATAGGCTCATCCGGTTTATACCGCTACTTACACGATTGTAAACCAGATGGACCCAGTATGGACATCTTCCTCCAGTTGCATAACATCTTCTATGATGTCTGTCCGTCACAGAAGTCACTCTGGGCATGTGGGTAAGAACGCCTGCTTTGATTTGTTTCAACAGGGTCTGCCTGTTAAGCTTGTTCAGTGTGTGTTGCTATTTTAATTGGAGGATTTAGTGCTGGTGGCTTGTCAGCATTCATTCTATATGAGCAAATGGCTAAATGATGTTTGTCCAAGTGGGGTTAACTACCTGGTTGGGGCCTGAGTGTCTGTGGTCTTGTCTGCATGTGTAAATGTGTGTGTGAGTCTTTCAGAGTATGCTATCGCTTAAGACCTCAAACTAACAGTGAAATATCAACCCTGAGAAAGATATTCTGTCAGACCCGGAAAGATCCAAATGCCAGAACCACAAGCATCCATTGGGCAGGGAGATTTGAGAGAGGGGGGAGGTAGTGAGAGGGAGGTTGGGAGACGAAAGGTCGAGAGAGAAGGTCGGGAGAAAGGTTGAGATGTTTTACAGGAGCACCTTGTCCTTTATTGTTTAGTCGTCACGTAGTAAGACGTTAATGTAGAAGCCATGTTCAATCTGTGTGTATGTGTGGTGTATGTGTGTATGTGTGTAATCAAACCCTAGCATGCTGAAATTACTCACAGGTGCCTTTGTTTATTTGATCTCAATTAAGAGTCTGTCTCTGTCCACGGGAGAACTTGACCTACGATCTTCCAGAATCACCCAATTAATAATCCACACACACTGGCGATCGTGACATCCTCCCGAATACACCAGAGTGCCGTGGAGTTTTGGTTTTAACAACGTGACGTTTTGATTGGAGAACACCTCGGAATTCCCAACACAGATGGACTCAATTATCCCAAGCACACTTACGCCCAGGAATTCCTCAAAAAGTTGAGTCGGCAATAAGGAAAATATTCATCTAATCTGAGGGTGTTCCCAACCCGGGGGGGGGGGAGGAGACGGGGGGTTATAATTGGGACCAGGTTGAGTTGACATGCGTTCCGATTTGAACCCTATCTTCGATATAGTGCACCAGGGCCTATGGTAGGTGAATGTAGTGCACTAGTGCACCAGGGCCTATGGTAGGTGAATGTAGTGCACTAATGCACCAGGGCCTATGGTAGGTGAATGTAGTGCACTAGTGCACCAGGGCCTATGGTAGGTGAATGTAGTGCACTAAATAGGTAAAAGGGAGACATTTGGGGTTTTGTACAAATGTCAGTGTAGTGGTTGTTTTCTTTTTTTAAAAGGGCTATTTTGGTTAAAAGGGCTATTTTGGTTAAAAGGGCTATTTTGGTTAAAAGGGCTATTTTGGTTGTACATGGACAAATGTCAGATTTCTTTAGAGGTTTTCTCTTCAGACAAAATGTCCTGCCAGGGGTTATAGGAAACAGATGAAGTGGATTGGAGAAAGAAACCAGTTACTTCTACAAGACAGAATGATAGAGGTAAAGAGTGATAGAGGTAAAGAGGGATAGAGGTAAAGAGTGATAGAGTTAAAGAGTGATAGAGATAAAGAGGGATAGAGGTAAAGAGTGATAGAGGTAAAGAGTGATAGAGGCAAGGAAGTATAGAGGTAAAGAGTGAT
>JACXGK010006047.1:0-13846 GCA_016801125.1 Novumbra hubbsi
GGTCTTGTGGACAGTGGATGTTGTTTGTCAGTTACCAGAGGTCTTGTGGACAGTGGCCGCTGTTTGTCAGTTACCAGAGGTCTTGTGGACAGTGGCTGCTGTTTTTCCGTTACCAGAGATCTTGTGGACAGTGGCTGTTGTTTGTCAGTTACCAGAGGTCTTGTGGACAGTGGATGTTGTTTGTCAGTTACCAGAGGTCTTGTGGACAGTGGATGTTGTTAGTCAGTTACCAGAGGTCTTGTGGACAGTGGATGTTGTTTGTCAGTTACCAGAGGTCTTGTGGACAGTGGATGCTCCATCGACCAGCTACTTGATTTGACTTTCTACGGTGTGATTGTGCTTCGGGGCTGTAAGAGGGTTGTTGGGCTATTACTTTTCACAGCAGTTGTCTTATGAAGGTTATGTACAGGCCGACAGTTTGTTTTACATTTGGTCTCTTACTTAAACCAATTCCATATAATAAAGTAAACATTGGTGCTTTTCCTGGAGATGGGCCTAATTTATTCTGAAAATACTTGCATTGCACTTTGGGTCAAATGATATCATGCATGTGGAAAAATGCAAGTACTCATGAAACTCACAAAAGCTGAGTTGATCTGCAGAAACTACTGTTATGTCACTCCAAAACACACCATTATACTGTGGCATCTTATGTAACATTACCTGGCTATCCCTTTATGTTAATCTATGGGCACATTTCTGATTTGTCACCACTGTTTTACATTCTACTTTTGCTTACACATCCATTGTTTTGATCATTTCATTATAAACATATATTGATTATGCTTTTTATAATTGTTAACACATTTATGTTGATTATGATTACTTGTATATGTGATTTGGGTTACTGTGTTTGAAGAACAATAGACACTGTCTGTTTCACACAGACTGTGTGGGTGTGGGCGTGGCAGTGGGTGTGTGTCTCAAGGACAACCAGCATCTGGCTTTTCTGCTACTCCTGCTGAACCCCCACATGTGATTAACTTTCTGCCCTCCGACACACACAGAAACCCAACATGTGTATCTCAGCCTTTCTTTCATAACATTGAAATGTGGAAGAATCAAGGACAGACTGACTGCTTAGAAAAATAATGAGGCCTGGGGCTCAAGTGCCCTGGTTAAACCTTTCATCAATTAGCACTCAGTAGATATGCAAGTGATTGCATGATACATACAGTTGTTGTCTACACTTAATCCGCTGAAATAACTACATGATTAAAAAAAAATATATATACTTGTAGACAATTACGCAAACCATGTTTTTGAAGACTTTAGAATTTAGCTGTCCTCAAACGACGCTTGGCTGTTGTTGTCCGACCTTGGAAAGGTACTTTGTCAATTCCAATGATAGAGGGATAACACTAGCCCCAACCATCTCAGTTCAGAAAACATTGTTGTACCGTGAGAGCTGCTTTAGGGGTGAGGGGAGGCCTAATGGGGCAATGTGCAACAATTTTAAAATGTTTACATAAAATCTGGCTCTCAGTTTCTGTCTATATTTATTCCTAAGCAATTTGAATTGTTAGCTATTGAGCTTACCTAATTACTTCTGATTTGATTGGTATTAAGATTCTGTAACTTATAATTCAAATTGTTTGAGCTATATTGAATGAAATCTTACCCAGCTGAACGATAAGCCAAGCTAGTTCTAGTTCAGGGGTATTTAACTCTTACCCTACGAGGTCTGGATTTCTGTTCTACCTCATCCTTAATTGCACCCACCTGGTTTCCTAGGTCTAAATAAGACTCTAATTAGGAGGTTGCAATGAAAGAACAGAACTGGCTTCGAGGTCCCTATTTGAAGTGCTTTCACTTACATTCCAGATAGGCATGCTCCATATTGGTTTTGTTGATAAACTAATGTATAAATAAAAAAATTGTTAACAGGATTTATCACCCAGCCCTATTTTATGCAAATAACCAAATTACAGCACCAACTAGGTAGAGAATATAAGATGTTCCGACATTAGATTTTGCTATCATTTTCCATTTTAGTAAATACCTTATGCTAGATGTCAATTTGGCCAATATGGACTATTGAATGGAATTTCAACTCTCATCCCAGAGTCATTCAATAAAAATATATTTTGTTAGATTTTAACAAAGAAATCTGACTAAGTTGTCAGATTTTAGGAACCAGTCTAGAACAAGTCTGGAACCTAGGATGGGGTTTCGCAGAGTCATTTGCAATTGGCAGTAACTGGCTAATATTTTTGCTTTTAGATTTCCCTTAATGGTATGGTCTTTCCATGGGATCAGGTCCCTAACTTTATTCAGCTGATACTTGTAACATGTACAAAAACATGTATGGCTACAGTTAATTGTATGTTTTATTTTCTTCTCTGGTATGCGTGCTAAAAGAGTAAGCCAGCTCAAGTTAACCCACAAACAGTTCTAACGGAAGACTTCTTTGTTAACTTGCCAGTCAATGTATAAGAAAGTCCATAGTTGTCTCATCGCAGCATAAACCCTGAGGTTTAGCTATTTGGTATAGGAATACATGTATTTAGTTGTCAATTGAACATGTCCAACCCTAATATGATTTTCAGTTTTAATCAATCCCCCCCAAAATCAGGGTTTCTCCACCTTGCAGTCTCTAGGTTCAGTTTTTTTCATTTACCAACCTTTTTGTAAGTGGTCAGAAGCTCCAAGCACTTGTTTGTCCAATCTTTACTGTCCTGTCTATGCCTCATGAGCATTTGAAACCACAATCTTATGGTTGAATATATTTTGGTATTATATATTTAAAAAAAGGAAAGTTCTTTAAAAAGTTTGTGTTGGTTCCTGTTTCTAATCTGTACCATAACACACCCCATACTTGGAAAGTCTTGTTGGGTTGTTTCTTATTTAATACTATCTTCTTTATCACAGCTTTCAGTTTGGATACTGAGCAGCCAGACTATGACCTGGATTCAGAGGACGAGGCGTTTGTTATCAAGCTAAGGAAGAAGATGGATATCACATCACTGCAGTTTGAGGAGATGATCGACCGGCTGGAGAAGGGCAGTGGCACCCAGGTACTTGGCCTCTCTACAAGGTGCATGCCAGTGCTTCTCAAACCTCCTCAGCCCCAGTAATTGTTTGCATTTGATCAAAGCTTTAAAAGTTGAACTACTTTGGCTTGCTGAGACATTTGGGAATATTGGTGTTGCTCGTAAGGAGTTTTCATGATTGACTTATAAGCCTGTTTACTGAGAACTACAGAGAAAGATGTCTAAATGTCTTGCCCCTACACAGTTGGTGAGCCTGCAGGAGGCCAAGCTGCTCTTGAAGGAGGACGACGAGCTAATCAAGGAGGTCTTTGACTACTGGACCAGGAAAAGGAAAAACTGTAAGAGCGGCTCGCTCATACCCACGGTCAAGCAGGAGAAGAGGGATGGATCAAGCACCTCAGACCCCTATGTGGCTTTCCGCAGGAGAACTGAGAAGATGCAGACCCGAAAGGTGAGGTCGAGACATCATCCTGCAACCATTCTGGGGGGGGGGGGGATTTGAATTTTCACCTGTAACCTCGGACCGGTTTTCCTTAACTTGAATTGAAGGGGGGAAGCAAGAATGGGGGGAAGCGTGAATTTTGCTTGCTCATGGTGCTTGTTCTTCTGAATCCCTTTATTCAGAACCGGAAGAATGATGAGGCGGGATATGAGAAGATGCTGAAGCTGCGGCGGGACCTGAGCAGAGCCGTTACCATACTGGAGATGATCAAGAGGAGGGAGAAGAGCAAGCGGGAACTGCTTCATCTTACCCTGGAGATCGTGGAGAAGAGGTGAGCCAGTACCTCCAAGCTTAGTTGAGCCCTGTTGTCTTGCGTTGTTTTTTTTTTTGACTGACATTACTTTTGTTCTCGATGCTAATGGGTTGGTAGCCCAAATCAAATATTTGCCTTGTCAGGGGTTGCTGGTTGAATAAAGTCTGATGCTATTGTTAGATTAATTACACCTCGGCTGAGGCTGGATCGGGTTTGTGGCTGGGATTGTCGTAGCCTGTCTGGTTGATTAAGCATGTGAATTTTGTTGACCCAAGGATACTCAATTAGTATTCAGGACATGCTCTGTGTATGTCCTAAATAGCCTGCAATTCCCTACACAATACTTCACTTTTGAAGTGTTTCGTTTGAGGGCCCGTGTATGATTGGTCTTACTACAGTATACCGAGAGTGTGTGTGGTTTATTTTTTTTGTAGTGCTCTGCTGCTTACTTTAATTGGATGAATCATTGAATGTTCTCTTGCATGCATTAGAAATGAGTTCACCCTATTTGTGCTGTAAGGTTGAAGCGGTGCAAATTCGTCTGTCACTCATTGCTTGGGCTGTAACAAGCAGTCGCTTTTACATTAACTTATCGTTTCATTAACTGGTTGGTACGTTATTAGTCATCCAGGATTCTTATGGTAAAGTGGTCCTAATTATACATTTTCTTTTGAGACACTCTTCTGATTTGTTTCTGTGTCCAGGGATTTCTTTGGTATTGGGAATGCAAGTCTGTCACTGGTGGTTTGTTTATGTTCCAAAACGATTGTACATTATAAGCGTCTTTTAAGAAATGCAGTTACTGTTGTTTATGGTTGTCTGTTAATTAGTGATTGCTAGCATGGTAAAGAATTATGCTACTACTTCAATCCCATTATTGACATAAACAACTGTCTTGAAATTCTTCCTGCAAAATCAAATGAATGGCGATTTTGATATGTTGAATTTTATCTGGAAATTACACCAGGTTTTTTTATGTTTCTAAGATTATTGGGGGGGGGGGTGCTGTGTTTGTGAAGGATGCCCTCTCAATTGATGCTTTGAAAGGACTCCATAACGAGCGTTTGAAGTTGACTTGTGAACACGCATATTAAGTGCTTGAAGTGTGTGTGTTGCAGATTCAGCCTGTTATGGCCTCCTGAATGGCACCGTTTTCCTTATGTAGCACACTAGTTTTCACTGTAGCCCTCTAGACACAGTAGCGATATGATACCATTTCTGACTCGGTCTGTCGATCTGTGTAATAGATTCCATCTGTAATTAGCTGTCACTGTGAGTTTCGGTATTACTTCTTACAAGAGTGCTTTTGATTTGTGGTGACATTTCAATTTCCACCTGTGATCAAGCTTCCTTGCACCGGTGTGTCTCCCTGAATGTATGTGTTTTATCTGAATGAAGCTGGATTGAACTGTTATATTTTCGGTAATAGAAGATGAGCTGCTTTTCAGTGTCCGGGCAGAGACCCAGATGTTTGGTTGTCTACCCTGTGTTGTCCTTGTCAACTACGTCTGATGTATAGGCTGTGTAGCCTCCACAAACAAAGCGAACCGTGGAAAGATGATTACTTTCTCCCTTGACGCTCCTGCAGTGTTATTGTGTTGTTTGATCCTACTTTTGTGCTGCGTTTCCTAACATAGCCCCCTGCCCCTCTGCCTCCCCCAGAAACGGCATGCCTGACTACGGCAGTGAGGTGATGGCGGAGGCCCTGGCTCAGAGGGCTCTGGTGAAGCCCGTCTACACGATACCCATCATTCCGCTTTCCAACAACAACCAGTATCGCCACCAAGACCACATGGACATGAAGGACTACAAAACGAAGGTAGCGAACCCATTCCAATACCTGTAGTGGTGGTTTTCAAGTAGCTTTACGAAAGTCTTCGCTATCAAGGCCGTTTTAGCCAAAGCTAGTGTTGTCATGTACCTCATCAAGCTCTTACTAGGACCTTTCCAGCCTGACTACCAATTTCTCCCAAATCCTCACCCTTTAACCCAATTATTGGCTTTGACCTAGAAGGCGCCCTGTTCTATGTATATCTATCTAGTGCGCGACATCTGGGTCTCTGGTTCAACATGAGTGTGCGGCATGCAGCTTGTGGGGTCAATTGGATTGCATTCCCTTGTCATTATGGCTCTGGAGCAGTCCGGTCAACCGGCTGGTTAATGAGTGACCCCCCTATTGTTTTCTCCGCTCCACTGATTTGACTGAGGAAACACCCTTGGTCGGATCCCCATCCGAGGCCTTGGGTTGAATGGGAGTTCACTGTCCCCCAGTAGTGATGCGTGTTCACTCAGGAAGGGGATGAACAGTCTGGTCATTGTGGAGGCAGGCGGGGGTGGCCATCTGTCTGGGCAGGAGCATCTGGCGCGTGCCTCTGTCCCGTGCCGCTATCTGCATGTCAATGACCTGGAACTCGCTACACCGTGCTGGTTGTTTCTGAATGGAAGTCTCCTACCAGGGGGCCACCACAGCTACTCGGCAAACCTCTGAACACCGCCTCTGAAATCCTTCATGCAGTCCGTACCGTGTGATGGCCATCTAGTCATTAGAGTGTTGGGGTTTATCACATTTTTGGGTTGAACTTCAATCTTCAACATGAATTGCTGGGAAAAATAAATAGGGTTGACTTGTGACAACCAGTTATGTCATTGTTAAAGAATATAACTGGACAAAGTAATTTTATATAGGCAAAATTAATCCAATAAGCCTTTTTTTCTGCCGATTTGAATGAAGACCTCGGTAGTGTTATTGGGATGGCCCTATGGACTGTTCAGTTTGGTGCCTCTATTACCAAAGATCACAAACCAAAAACATTCCAGTAGCAATTATGTTATGCTTCAAATACTCCAATGTCAATTGCACTAATTGGTGGTCTCCCTTTTGAACTGTAGTATCTGATTATTTTGTTTGCTGTGTGTCATTTGATTGGTGTTTCCATGACCTTGGGCAGCTTGTCAAAGGCTGTGGTGGTTAATGGCCAAATGGAAAAATGTATTTAGGTCTTTGGCCAAAAGATCAGGCTAACTTATATTATGGTAGTCCCTTGGTCTCAGCATGGGTTCCAGTCTGGTCCACTGCTTTTTTTTTTTTTTTTAATCTTTCCCATCCCATCATTTTCACTGAAAATGCCCCAAAATATGTCTGAGACGGAATGCTTTGAATAATGTAGGTAACTGTGGGAATGCTTTCCTCTCCTGGTTTTCTTCTTTTTAGCCGGAGAAAACTGAAGTGGTCCGAACAAAGAGAAAGTACGAGAAGAAGCCCAAGATCCCTCCGCTGTCCGCTCCTCAACACCCAGGGCCCTCAGTGTTCAACCCCAAGGACCTCAACCAGTACGACTTCCCCAGCTCTGACGACGAACCCTTCTCACAAGTAAGTTCACTCGTAGCCCGTGGCGATGACTGCTGTTTCCTGAAGGGTGGCTGTTCAGGAAAAGAAATGGCCTGTCATGTTGGACATGTGGATTATGACGCTACGTAGTGCTGTAATATCAGTAGTAGCCGTTGTCTAGGTTACCGGGCACGTGTGTTATTGTTATTTTCTCTGGCTTTTTTTGTTGTTGTTGTTTTTACAATCCCCTGTTTGTGTTTAGATGCATTCAGGTTCCTCTGAAGAAGAGGAGGAGAATGACCCAGATGGCTGCTTTGCGTTCCGGAGGAAGGCCGGCTGTCAGTACTACGCGGTGAGTGGGACAGCTCCCGGCCTGGCCTCTTGACTCGGCTGTTCTATTTATAGCCTCGCGGCCTGTCTGGGCCTGCCAGTGGCCCCCCGCATCTCTCTCACGAACCCCCCCGTGCCGACCGGATCAATGCTATACTGACGGAGCCTTTTCCACTGGTCTTGGTCTCTCCTCAGTCTCGCCTGGACCAGCGTGGTGACTGGCCGTGGGTCAGCCCCTCCGAGGGTGGTTCGGGTGACCCTCGCTTCCGCTACTGCCTCACGTCCCTGGCGACCCCCCGGCGCTGTGTGGGTTTGGTGCGACGGCGTACTGGCAGAGGGGGCAGGTGAGTTCAGATGCCCTTACCCCCCCCCCCACACACCCGATGGCACCGTGTTTTGTATGTTATTCACTGCTTTGGTGCCCTGGTCTTGGGATAAGTTGCAGTTTGGGATACATGCCTTATCGAGCCCTACCACTGTACTAGGCAGATTATTTGACGTCATCCTATTTCTGTGCTGGGTCATGTTGAGGCAATTTTCTTAGAGGAAGGCTTCTTCCTTCATACAGTATTGTGGCGCATCATATTATAGAAACTTTCAGCCTTCCAGAAGGTGTCCTTTGTCTTTTTATAGTGCATTACTTTTGACTTGAGCCCAACAATCCCTTCTCAACGAACTTGTACTGTTTCATGTGTACGGGGTGGATTTAAACAAATCTTGTGGGTTATTGGTGGTATAATAAGTCTCTCTGTTTCAAGGGTTTTGCTGGATCGAGCACACACAGACCTGGATAGTGTTTTCCACAGCCTGGATTCCGACCCAGAGACTGCGCCACTTCAAGCCCCATCTCTTCCCACCGTCTCTCCTCTCCGTACCGCATTGCCAGCCCGTACCTCAGACGCCATTACCTCAGATCGAACCAACGCTCCCAACAGTCACTGCACTTCTTCCTCCACCCCCCTCTCATTGTTGCCATCAGTGGACCTCCGAGAAATTCTGTTGAACATTAAAACCAACCGTTGGAGGCACTTTAGGCCGCGGACGCTATCCCGTCACCCCCTGGGAGGAGGGGGCTGTTCACGCCACAGAGGATTTAGTGGATTTAACCGGACTTCGTCCTCGGGACCGAACAGGCTTCTCGGCAGCGGCGCTAACGGCCTAGCCTGTGCCGGACCTGGAGCTCCTGCCGTCACCGGTGAGTCAGTCCACTGGCTTTTCAATTTGCATACTAATGTTCTGCTGTCACGGTTGCCTGTGTTGTCCCTCTCATCGTTTCTGTCACTCGACACTTTACGTGATGCCGGGATGTTTTGGTACAAATATTGGCCTATGAAAATGGGTGCGATTTGGAGTGCAGCTTTCCACCCTTTGTTGATGCTGGGCTTCAGAACCGGGTTTTTTCTCTTTAGGGAGTGGAGAATTTGGCTGGTAGAGGAGAGGTGACAGTAGGTTTGTTTTGACCTGGTCACCGGATCGATTTAGTATGTATCAGAATTGGAGAATTAGGTAGCCTTTGAGTGTGGGGAGGTGGATTTTCTCAATGCATGACATGTGAGCGGTCAAGAAACCTGTTTCTAACATTCACCAACAGAATCGTGATGCGTGTATAATAATCTATCAGGATGTCTAATTGTTGGCATTGTGTATTATTTTATATACTTTTCCCCCCAAAAAAGAGAACCAATTGAACCCCTGTATTGGAATGACCAGGAAATAAAACAATAACAAATAGGGAGGTTCTTGCACACTGGTGATGCTTACAGGTGTATGCCTTTGGTCTTTCACCAAATCGCAGCACTTTTTCAATAAATGAAAATACTTGTAAGCTTTTTTATATTTATAAAATGTAAACTTAATAAAACCTGTGGTTTGTCCATAAATCCTAGTTACACTAGTTGAAGTTTCTCCTTTAAACTATCATATCTATTTACTAAATAGTATTTAGTAAAAAGTGAATCTGTGTGTTTTTTATCACTGTAACACACTTTTGTTAGCACATTAAAGGTTTGCTTATAACCCTCCGCAATACGGTTCCAATTTTCAAACACCCGGTTCACCCTACTTGGTCAGCCCAGATTTATAGATTTACGTTATGAATCTATAATTCACTTATGGAATGTTTGGCTTCATAAGTTAACTTTATTAACATGGCTTAAAAGGGGTTTCGTGCACCTCAGACTTCAGCTGACTTGATTAAAATTAAGCTAAAGGTCTCAACTAAAATGCAAGTTTGTTACTAGGACTACTCCTTAAACAGACTTTTTGTGTATGATCATTTGGGCCTATTTCGTTTAGTTGGATTTGTCTGTATATAGTCCTTAAATGTGAAAATAGATGTATACTCACATTTAAATTTATTTTTTTCTGTAGGTCATTTTGAATAAGTGGTTTGGTAAAATGACTTATGTAAATATGTACAGATCGAAATTGGTCAATTGTCCAATTGGTATGAATGCCATATGAGCGCATTAGATGGAGATGGTGGTAAAGCTAAAGCTTTGTATTTGTTCCTGACGCAATGAAAAGGATATTTTTCTCATTCAGAAAAGCGGCACTGCCTCTGAAGGTAAACCAAATGAATGTTGTCTATTCATCTGTGTTTTCCGTATTGTAATTCTTGTTTTTCTGGCTCTGGGGGTTGGTCTTAATTAGAAAGGCTGTTGTATTTATAGATTCTGAAGGTCTCTGGGTTGGGTAGCCATGCTGGTTGTATAGAATGCTAAATAGTCATCTATGATCTGCTACAGCTTAACAATCAGCTTTGCTGGCATATTGGACTCATTCAGTTGAACAGGGCCTCATTGCTTCAGCAAAGTTGTTGCTTGGTTTGGGTTTTTTTCCCCTCTGCTTTCATTTGTACAGTTATTGACAGTTCCAAACCTGCTTTACATCATGCAGTGATTGTATCCCAATGTGTATTTTTTTTTTAATTTCGTTTCTGCTCTAAATCTGTGTAAACTATTTAAGAACAGACATCATAGATCTAGTTACAATGCCCTCCAGGATTATTACCCCCTGGATCAAGAGAAGCAGAATAGGCTATGACATTTTTGTGTGGACTTAATTTGTTTGTGTGATTTGCAGTTATTTGCATTATTGAAGAAATTCCTATATTTTTTAAACCATTCGTATTTAGTGTTACTAACGTGGTTAGTAACGTGTTTCAGTTTTTCTCTTGTGGCAACTTCCTTGCTAGCTATGCACATTGAAATCCATACATCGTACGGTGCCTGTCATCTGTTGTGCTTCACGTTCTGGTTTCCCTATTGGCTGTTCTGCAGAGGTTTTATTTAGGCGCTGGATGCACCCCATCTTTTTGTAATTTAATTAAATGTTTTTATCAAACTAGCTTTTTTCTCCCAAGCCCTGGTTGACATATTGGCCAAAAGATTACGGGCCCAAACTTCATTTCCACCTGCTCGTATACTGTCTTTCTTTTTTTTAATATATATATTTGCGTCATTCAGAGTGTGTAATCTGTCGGTGGGTATATTATAATGTGTTTTTATATAGACTGTATGATTTCTTAAAAAGCTGTTGCTAATATAGTAATTCAGTAGAAAGAAGCTCATGGTGTAAATTTGACAAAATAACGCTTACATTGCAATTTAATTCCCAAAGTAAATCTATATGCCTTGCTCTCCTAGCACAGCCAGAGATTTAAATAATAATACTTAGGTATCTTATATGCAAATTTGCAGGTTCTATTGTAATGTTTGTTAGTAACAGACAATTGTCAGTGAATGATTTTTTCTTTTATTGTTTAATAGTCATTCCATGGGGACACTGGTGTGTTGTATAACTTGACGCACATAATGACTATGTTTATAGACGTACGCATGTTATTTACCACCTTTTTATTTTCCTGTGCTGCTGTTACCTGTAAACAGAGTGCAGCATCGGTCTTTTCACTTTGTCCCTTTGGGATTGATCTAAACAATGGGACATGGGTAAGAAACTCCTGTTGCACCATTTTATTTTTGCAGCATAGACAAAAGAATAACCAGAGAACATAAAGCTTTTATTAAAGCATGTAGGATCCCTTTTCACTGGCCATTGGGCTGTCGTTCCCAGGATAGTGAAGTTTTTTTCCTGTACTCCAAGCTCTAATCCGTGGCTGTTTTTAAGATGCCTGGTATGGGTTGTTTTATGTCTTAATACTTTAAATGTGTGATGCGGTAATTCTTAACAAGCATATAGTTTAACCTAGTTTAGTCAGTCTGGGACTACTTCTGGAGGGTGAAAGAGCCACATTTTGCTGAGTCATTTGGACCGAACATGTTGATGGTATTTGTTTAGAACAGGTGTTCTCAATCTGAGACTGCAGGTTTCCAGTGAGGACATAAAGACAATGGCGCTATCCTACTCATGAAAGCCAAGTTGTTTTTACATCAGCAGAGCAAGTTAGATTTACTTTGCAAATAATTTTTTAAACAATCAAATCAGCTCTCAACATGTGAAAAGTCATTACATTTGGCATTGCATGCATATTTTTTGGCTGCGCAAATCTATTTCCTGCAACCATATCTGCTTTTTGAGTTCATTTTCAAAACCAGTTTTCCGTTGACTACCACGCGAATAACCAGTACTTTAAGACAAACTCAATCAATTAAAAGGATTGCACAAAGGCCTGTGAAAAGGTTGGTGGTAGATTGTACAACTAGGACAACTAACCCAACGACCAGTATGAAGAGCAAACTAATGAACTGGGTCGTGACAACGAAGGGCTCCCACCAACATATGGACATTTACGGTTGTTTGTTTAATTTGGTTTATGTCTGATGTTTTGTCATTTGGCATCAAACAAATGTGAGACATGGCTAATAAAATGGGGTAAATGTGTCAGTTGTCTGGATAGTGGTGTGCATTTTGGTGATCTAATCTTTGGAAATGCTTTAAAACATCGCAGCTGTGAAGGGGAACGCTTTAATTTAATTATGTTGATGGTTCAACTTGAACCGCATGTAGTTTTAAATGCGCTGAGATTTGTTTTTACGCTCCTAGTAGTTATATAGTTGTTTACTAGTCTTAAACATGTCAGCCATAGCCCCCTGTTCTGGAAGACGTATGCTTGTGGGTGATTGGGTTGTCTGGGTGTGTTACTGACTCGAATTAAATCAGAAAACGTATTTTACCTGAACGACTCAAATCTGTATGTAGAGAGAGATGAACTTCCCCTCACTAGTCCTCGCTGGCCACATTGAAAATCCAGAATACATATATTTAGTAAAGATTAAGTTATTGATGGATTTACATCTGTTACTAGATTATAAAGGTGATTTTAAAGGTTAAGGTATTTGCTGTTAATAAAAATGTTGGCATGCTTGTCTTGTAAAATAACTGTAAATATTTGTGCAATTAAATGTTGGCATGATATTCTTAACAAAATCAGAGACCGACATCCCAATGTTAGTACCTTAATCACGTAAGTAAGGGACAGCAGTCTAAACATACTCGTTTAATTAAATTACTTAATTAATTAGTATGTATACATTAAGAAATGTGAGAGATTGTTTTACATAATTACTGTTTCTCTTCTATTCCTTCCTTGCAGTGTTACATTTTATTTGTTGACTTTTGATGATCCAGACTTATTACTGTTAATATTACTACGGCATTATCATTTAACGTTTGAAGACCAAGTATTTCACTGACTCAAACCATGCAGCCAATGCAGTCACATTTATAGGATGAATATAACTAAAAACACTATGTTGGCACAATATATCATCTCGCTGGTATCGGATGCTCCGCTTACCGGGTTTCTGAGAGAAATGTCTTTCAAATGTATTTTGAGTGGCAGACAATTTTTGTTGTTATGTTTGCCTGGCTAATATCACAGCCATGTTATGATATTTGTCTACGGTTTTATTCCAGTGGAAATGCACTGCTCAAACACGTAAGGGAACTGGTAATCAGCCCATTCAGGTTGCACAGGTAGTCCAGCTCCTCTATGATGGCACGTCCATATGTGCTGTCGCAAGATGGTTTGCTGTGTCTCCCAGTAGTCAAGAGCATGTAGAAGATATCAGGAGATGGGCTGTTAAACGCGGTGGGCTGGAAAGGGCGCTCACACAGACCTTGTGCTGTTACGTACCTGGATGAAATCTTCAGACTCATCGTCAGACCTTTAAATGGTGCAGTGGGCTACTGGGGCAGGACAATGACCGGCCTTATGTAGCCAGAGGGAGTAGGTCATCATCTCTGGCCCTCACAGCCAGTTCCACCCCGGTTGATGGTCCCCGGTGTGGGCACCTTCTGGATGATGATGATTTCATTCATTCTCAATGGCTCTGTTGGGTGATCACACTCCCTCGTCTGTGTGTTCATCACCCAACAGGTGAATTGGATTGTGTTGCTTTCAGCCTGTGTTCTTCTGCTTTGACCGGTGTGTTTAACCCGTTTTCTCCTGTTTGTAGCGTTCACAGCTGAGCAATACC
>JACXGK010006047.1:13946-30409 GCA_016801125.1 Novumbra hubbsi
CAGACCCTGCTTCAGGCCCAACCACAGACCCTGCTTCAGGCCCAACCACAGACCCTGCATCAGGCCCAGCAACAGACCCTACATCAGGCCCAGCAACAGACCCTACATCAGGCCCAGCATCAGGCCCAGCATCAGACCCTGCATCAGGCCCAGCATCAGGCCCAACAGCAGACCCTACATCAGGCCCAACAGCAGACCCTACATCAGGCCCAACAGCAGACCCTACATCAGGCCCAACAGCAGACCCTACATCAGACCCTACATCAGACCCTACATCAGGCCCAACAGCAGACCCTACATCAGGCCCAACAGCAGACCCTACATCAGGCCCAACAGCAGACCCTACATCAGGCCCAACAGCAGACCCTACATCAGGCCCAACAGCAGACCCTACATCAGGCCCAACAGCAGACCCAGCCGCTGGCTACTTCACACACCGGCACTTCCTCCACTACAACATCCACAGCACCTCCAACCAACTCCCAGGTCAGTGTTATATGGGCACGCCCCTGTTTCTTGACAAACAATTGTAGGTGTTTTTTTCATTGTTGGGACATACAGCTGTGCCCAAAGGTTTTGAGAATGTCAGTGATCTTCTCGTTAACGCTGGTAAATGATGATGAGGACAAGGCTTGAGATCATTTTCATTCTGTTTGAGTTAAAATAACAGACTGGTGGCTTTAATCAATGTTCCTCCTCTGTTAATGGTTACCAGCCATGGTTGCCTGCAAGGAAACGCATGCAGTCATCATGGCTTTGCTCAAAAAGGGCTTCACTGACAAGGATATTGCTGCTAGTAGTATTGCACTTAAATCTACCATTTATCAGAACATCAAGAACTTCAAGGAGAGAGGTTCAATTGTTGTAAAGAAGACTTCATGGTGCCCAAGAAAGTTCAGCAAGTACCTGGACTGTCTCCTAAATTTGATTCAGCTGTGGGATCGGGGCACCACCGGTGCAAAGCTTGCTCTGGAATTGCAGCATGCAGGTGTGTGCATCTGCATGCAAAGTGAGGCGAAGACTTTTGGTGGATGGCCTGATGTCAAGAAGGGCAGCAAAGAGGGCACTTCTGTCCAGGTGACACATCAGAGACGGACTCATATTCTGCATAAGGGAATTGGGTACAGGGATTGGACTGCTGAGGACTGGTCATTTTCTGATTGTTTGGGGCTTCCGAAAAAACACTTGTCCGGAGAAGGGAAGGAGAGCACTACCATCAGTCCTATGTCTTGCCAACAGTAAAGCATCCTGAGACCATTCATGTGTGGGGTTGCTTATCCAAGAACAGTTTGATGACGAACAATGCCTTTTCTAGCAAGATGTAGCACCTTGCCATTAGGGCAAATCTAATAACTAAGTGGTTCGGGGGAACAATTTTTTTTAAAATCATGGCCAGGAAACTCCCCAGACCTTAAACTGCAGAGGTCTTGAAGAAAACTGGTCAACACTGCAAATATTGAGTCTTTGCTTGTACTTATTGTAATTGTCAATAATAGCCGTTCGACACTTATGAAATACTTGTAATTATACTTCAGTATTCTATAGTAACATCTCACAAAAATATCTGAAAACACTGCTGCAGCAAATGTTGTGTAAACCAATACTTGTCATTCTGTTATACCTCACGTGTTTCTCTTTTTTTGTAGTGGCCCTCAGTGAGCAGGGTCACATCTCTTCATTCAAGTCCATTATTCCTATTGCGGTTTTAGTCATTTTGTCAGTTTTCTGTGTTTTAAATAACCCTATTTCGCATTGGACCCCTTCAACCTGCAGGAGCAACGTATGTCAAATCTTTATCTGTTCAATGATCGGTACCAGTCTGACAGGTTCTGATACCCTTCTCCTACAGAGTATAGTCTCCAAGACGTTAGACTCAGCCAGCGCCCAGTTTGCTGCCTCTGCCCTGGTGACCACAGACCAGTTGATGTCCTTCAAGGCCAAGGAGGGGGGGGTTCTGGCTGCTGGAGTTAACGGGGTGCTCCCTGGCTCAGGTGATTAGCATTTTCTAGCTGTTCTGTTGGTAACCCCAGAGTAAGGCCGGTTGATCATGACATTTTTATTTCTGTTTGTAATGTATTTATATTTAACTGTATTTTTCAGTTACCCAAATCATGTTGAATTGTTTTGTCTGCTTATTAGTAGGTTTGCATATTAGGAAATCTATTCAATATTTAGTAGAAAAGGTCACTGCAGTCAGAAGTAGAGCGTTTCATTGGAAATGGAAATTGGGTGTTCCAATAAACACCTCTGTATGGAGTTACTTTAATTATGTTTTCCCCCTCTTTAGGCGTGTACAAGGGCTTACACAATGCCAGCACCACCCACCACCCAAACACCAACCAGACTCCCACCCCTCCTCCAGTCCCCACTTTCCTCCAGCCCTCCTCCAACCACTCCGGCACCACCCCACCCCCGGCCTCCTCTCTCGGGTCCCAGCCCAGCGTCCATCACTCCCACCTGGGTAACAGCAATGCCAAGTCCTCCCCCGCCACCACTCAGGTCCTGATTGGGAACAATGTCCACCTGGGCGTGCCCTCGTCCCCTGGCCTCCCCAGCCTAGGCGGCACCGCTGTGCGCCACAGTCACATACCCCGGGCCCTCGGTGCCATGCCCCCCTCTGCCTTAAAGATGGCCGCCAACCCCAACTGTCAGATGCCCAAAGTCTCTGGGGCTCCTACCATGGACATGGCATCCAGGTGAGGCCCGTCATGTGCTGCCTATGCGTTTCTAGTGCTGTGATGCCTTCTGTTCTGTAGAGTTAACACAAAATGGATGCCTCTTTATATGTTTTGGTGCAGTTTGTGCCCTTGAATATTTTCAATGATGTTTGAATGTCTGGCTCTGAGGAAATGTCCTGCAAGTAGTTTCTCTACACTCATGTGAGTTATTTAAATTTGCAACAGTCTGCCTTTGGCGTTGTACAGCTTGTTTCTGGGGGGTTTCGCCTAAATGTTGCAGAACATTGCAGAATTGTCACTATAGATTGCTAAGACATTGTGTAAGTCGTTTTTTTTCCCGCCTCAAATCTGTTGCATTTTGTTTATTTTGGTTTATTGGGAACTGTGTGCTACCACTAAAGATTGAAACTGTATATTTTCCACCTCCAGGGATAATCACGAACAAGACAAGCCAGCTCTGAACAGTATAGCGGACAACACCGTGGCCATGGAGGTGACGTAGCAGAGTGGTGGTGGAGCCAGCTGCCATGACAGGCAGGGTACCCGACATGGCTACTCAGCCCTCTGCTGCCCTAGCGATCTTCAGCTCCGAGTCTCCTGCTTCCCCCCGAGTCCACTCTTTAGGTGCTGTGCATCGTAGCATTGGAAATGCAAAAGGGGCGGCAGGTACACGGTAATGACTCGACAAACGGGCGCGTTTCCACAGCGACTGTGGGGGACTTGCGGTTTCAATTTTCATCTCTCATGCTTTTTAAATGTTTGTTTTGTATTTGTTACTGTTAATAAGAGTACATTGACTTCTTGTAAATTATGAATATGGCAAATTAGTATCTGTACAGTAACTACATATTTGTAATATCCCCCTTGTATATACGTTACTTGAATACAGAAACTTGTTCATTTGTGATGTTTTGCACTTGGGAATAAAAAGAAAAGACGAAAAAAGCGCTAAACTTGTGGGAGTGTGAGATGTGACTGTTGTATAAAGGAGAAGTTTTAAAGGCGTTTCATCACATGCATGGTGCAGAGCCTGCTGTTTTATCTATTTATTGTGCTGTGTTTACAGTTTTCTTTGTTTTGTTCTTTTATTTGTACACTGTACCTTCATTGGTTCCTGTGCTGTAGTAAATGTTAGGTAGCTTCGGACTCCTGGGTATTTTGTATATTGTGAACACACAGCAGGTTTTCCCCCCTTTGGGTCCCTGTTCTTCTCTTTGGATCATGTGGAATTCAATGATGACATGCAGATACAGACTCTTTAGGGTTGACGGGAACCAGAGGAGATTGTGGAGAAGGTTGGCTCGGATTTACTTCACTTTGCGGGGTAAAATCTCTTCCTGGGATCTTCCATTTACAATGATATCGCCATACAAGTAACAAACTAGGGAGGAAGTCTCTTCATGGAAGCATCTTCCTGCTGCTTCTGGTTCAAAGCACTATTGTTTTGTTTTTTATAGTTTGATATTAATGCTGCTTTTGTATAATTTGGGTCCCTGGTTTTCATGCAATGGGAACCCCCCCCACCACCATTATTTTTTGTAAAATCAGAGTTGTTATTTTTGTATTTTCCTGTTCTTGTGGTAAAAAAAATGATTGTAACCTCCGTATTGCGAAAACTTCATTCTTTTGTTACTTGTTCATGCATAGGTGATAAGGGAGGTGAATAGCAGTTAAAATTGCTCTACATTTATCATTAGCATTCCAATTTCTGACCAGAACATGCTAAAAGGGGTGTAGCTATGGAGAAGGGCATGTTTTTTCTCCAATATTCTCTCCCCTTCAAAAAAGGAAAATCTCCAGAAGGCTGCAAGGCCAAAACCACAAGTATCGGGTGCCTTCCCTTTGGAACTATTATGTGCTCTCTTCTGTGAAGAGGAAGTCACAAAGACAGTGCTACTAGCAGTACTTGTCATCTGTGTTGTCAGAATCTTAATGCCCAGTCCAATGGCAGGATTTATCCTTGAGGTTTTCTTGACCCCCCTGGAGGCTGAAAAGAATCAAATAAAACCAACTAATGTGACATAACTCTCACTATAATACGACAATAAAGCCCAGGGCATTATATGTGGATTCTGTTGTTCTCTGTCGTCCTTTGGCTGAATGTTGTGTGGGTGCATGTTTACAACAAAAGGTGTTAAGATTGCATGTGGATATATCAGATGTGCAAGTATGAAATGGAGACCAGAATGTATATTTCTTTTAAGTTGGCATTGATTACCCAAAATAGATACTTCTCACAAAACAAATTTTAACATGATTTTAACTGATTTGTGTACACTTTGAAATATTCTCATTGGAAATGTGTTTGTAAAAATTCTCAAAACGAAAGCGTCAGATTGTGATAAGTGATTCTAATTGGTGTTAATTAAAACATTAAGACATGGTATGTCTGGACTTACCGTAACACTTTCTATTTACTGTTTCCCCAGAGGTGTAGTCCTTAGTTTACTTTGTTACATATCGTATGCATTTTGTATTTCCCAACTCACCATTACCTCAATTGGTAGTACTGAAACTGCCTGAAGCCTCCTTATTGGAAACTGAAAAAAGAGAATCATTTAACTTAAACAAACGGGTATTTCCTGTTATGTTGAACTTAAACATGGGGGGGGGGGGGCATGAAATGTTACTTTGGACATTAAAACTGCGTATAATCTAGTATTCGTTTTAGTATACGTATTTTGTTAAATGTCCGCTTTGTGAGAATGACCCCATACACCAGTTCTTAGGCACAGTAGCAACTAGCTGCAACAACAAATCGATAAACATTGACAATAAACTATGTTGGTGACGAATGCCATTTATCGTTAAGTTGCACGATGTGAAGTTGCCTACGTAGGGCCAAAAACGTCAGAAGTATGAGACCACCTTACTTCGAAGAAGAACTGTTTAAACTCTCATGGTACGAGACTAAAGCATTTAATGAGAAAAACGTGTAGCCATGAACAGAACTTGAATGGGGTTCTGCGCAGTAAGTTAGCAATTCATTTTGTTTGAAATTGTGTAGTTTAATTTTTTTATTGAGAAAGAGTTAATCATGAATGTATGACTTGAGTTAATGTTAAGGCCAAGTTTTCATGTGTAATTGTTTATTTCAGGCAAAATGTAAACACTTTCTATAATTGTGATTTAACTACAGATTTGTTATTCAAAATTCATACTTTTATTTGTTTACAATTCAGTACTTGTGGAAGAGCCTTTGGCAGGGATCATAGCATGTAATCTTTGTGAATGTTCCTCTAAAAGCTTTGCATTCCTGGATTGGGCAGGTTGGGATATTGTTCCTTGTAGGTCCTCTTAAAATCTGTCTGATTGGATGGGGACTGTAAGTGAACTGTGGTTGTCTTGTCTCCCCACAGGTTGGTCTGATTGGACGGGGACCGTAACTGAACTGTGGTTGTCATGTCTCCCCATAGGTCAGTCTGATTGGATGGGGCCCATAAGTGAACTGTGGTTGTCATGTCTCCCCACAGGTCAGTCTGATTGGATGGGGCCCATAAGTGAACTGTGGTTGTCATGTCTCCCCACAGGTCAGTCTGATTGGATGGGGCCCATAAGTGAACTGTGGTTGTCATGTCTCCCCACAGGTCAGTCTGATTGGATGGGGCCCATAAGTGAACTGTGGTTGTCATGTCTCCCCACAGGTCAGTCTGATTGGATGGGGACCATAAGTGAACTGTGGTTGTCAAGTTTCCACACAGGTGTTTAATGCTATTCAAGTCCATTAACCAAAAACATTCAATCATGTTCTTGGCGGTGACAGGACGTTGTCACAATAATTGCCTCGGTATGTGCTCCCGTGTGCTCTGAATCCGTTTGTTTTTCATTCTCTCAGTTCCAGTCACTAAGAAGCATACACATATCATAATGCTCTCACCACTATGCTTTACTGTAGGGATAAAGGCCTGATTGATGGAGTGCTGCGAAGATGTTGTTCTTCTGGCAGAAGAGGTTCTGGCAAGTTCTCTCATCTCTGCAGAGACATTTTGTTGCATTGTCTGTGTCCGTCGTGTCACCACCTGGACCAAGGCCTTTATTGCCCAGTTACTTATTTTGGTGGAACAGATCCAGGAAGGGCCTTGGTTGTTTCGAACTTCTTCCATTTTACAGTGATGGATCCCCGTCTGGGAACTTGCATAGCTATAAAAAAAAATGTAACCTTCCTTTTGCAACACAATTTCGGTGGTCTGCGGAGAGTTTAATGGCTTGCTTATTTTTCTCTGACACGCACAGTTAAGTGTGTGACGTTATATAGAAAGTTGTGTGAATTTGTAAATCATGTCAAATTAATTTAAATTGCCACTGAAGTCATCTCAAGGATGATCAGTGGACAGGATGCATCTGAGCTCAGTTTGGAGTTTGAGGTAATTGACATAATGTTAAATGTTTTAATTTTTCAGAAGGTTGTTCCAGATTTTTTGAAAACTGTTTTAGCTTTCTGACTATGAGGCATATTGGCAGCCAAACAAGGAATATAAATGAGTCTATAACACAACATGTAGAGAAGGTGATGAGGGCCACTACTTTCAGAGCTTTTAGGTCTTTGTTTATGCCGGAGTTGGAGCGTTTGATTAAGGGGTGTGACATTGCCTTAACAATAGTGCACTGTTGCAATGGAATAATGAGATGGTGAAGGAAACAACCAGCAATCTTTGTCCAAGTATAACCTCAGCGTTTGGTTATCGAGAACAAAACAAATACCAAACAGTAGATGCAATGGGAATTAACCTCTTTATTCCGCAAAATAAGTTAATTTCTCAAATTGCACCCTACTCCCTCTGTAGTACTCTACATTAGACCGGGGTGTTCTAGAAAAAGTGTCATTTGGTACACAAACTGAGACATTTACAGCTTGGTTTGATTAACCTTTTTTTCTAAGAGGTGGTCACAGAGTGACTGAATTACCTTGGCTGGCCTTCGGGAGGGGTGTAATCAATTAGGAACTGACTGCATAAATGTTTGTCCCAGATGGCAACATAATCCCTATTACATATAGTGCACAATTGTTGGGCTCTGGTCATAATTAGTGTGCTAGGATGCAATTTGGCACTTACGATGCCTCTAACGAAACACCGGGCTCTGGGCTGCTTCACCCTCTATTGACGTGAGTAGGAAACCAAACCAACACGAGACAACATGCGCGCTGCTCCCGGGGACGACTTCCCAATGCTGCGCTGTCAAGATCCAGTCAGGCAGCACGCGTTGGAATGCTGTCCATTAACCCCTCCGAGCAAACAGCTGAAACATATCCCTCTCAGACTGCACTCATTTTGGGATTGGAAATACCTCGGTGCGGGTATAGCTTTCAGAGTATAGTTCTTACAAAGCACGACCAGAATAACCCTGTTTTGGAAACTATGATGCAGCTGTTCACCACCACTGGATTAGATGTCCAGCGGGGGAAGTGATTAAATGCCGTGCCAAGCATGTTCAACTCCCCCCTATTCCTTATCCCTTTCGGTCTCCTTTCTTTTTTTGTAACCCTTTAGTTGTCTTTCCCCATTTTCTTCCAATCTTTCTCTATATCCCCTGTCTCTCTGGTCTACTTCTTGCTTTCTCTCTTGTCCTCACACCCCCCCCCCCTCGTATTGGCCGACAGGTGCTGGGGTTTGCCATGGAGTCCGGGTCTTATTCGTTGTTGGTCCCTGTCTTTCAAATTACTGCTCAAAGGACATGGAAAAACACCCATGGTCACTATTCTCATATCACTTTACCACTGGAGAGAGATCACTGTTCCTGTCTAACATGGTCATGCTACTCAGGGAGGAATTATGATTCCCTTCTCAGAAGGGTGAGAATAAATGCTGACTTTGTCAAAAGAGAGATGGACGAATGAAAACCCTTCACGGCATTGCCTCTGTCCAACAGAGCACCCTATTCCCTACCCTGGGAGCTGGCCTATCCCTTGTTGAATGCATTACTTTTGACAAGGGTCCTAGTAGTGCACGTTATAGGGAAATGTCACCATTTGGGACGCAGAACATAATAATTCAGGGCCAAAGCTACTTTTCCCTGCTGTCACCATAGACACGGTTGTGTCGTAAGATCAATCAGCGCTGAGCACTTCCATTTCACGTCAGCTCTGCAACAGTCACGGACCGGGAGACACGCGCAGTGTGAGCGCACATATGCTTGACTTAAACAAACTTGATTGTCCTCTATCCAAGGGGTTTGATGTCAGCCAGGAGTAGCAACCATCTGCTGCTGTCGTGTATGTGCCGTTCTTGAGAGAAAATTGGGGCCATTCTGTTTGCATGGTACCGGGGGAGCTCTTGATTCTCTGTTTGAGCCCAAGTGGACAAAACACATTTGAAAACGTGACACTAGTAGCATTTTATTCTATATCATTATTGTAATTTATTTACAATACATAACTATAAAAAAAATGTACAAGAGTGATGACAAGGAAAGTGTGGAGAGAAAAAAGGCAAGCATATATGCTGTGAAATGAGGTGGAGGGGATGTGGGGCTACCAATGGAACCTGTTCACTTCTCTTCATGTGATGTACTGACGTTTAGCAATGGGTTACGTGTACTGAAACGTATTGTCTGCTGTGATGTGACAAAACTCATTGGACAACACAAGTTTTTTTGTATTTGGGGCCTACTAATGGAGTTTCCTTGACTATCCGAGTCAATCCCCCAACCTGAAACCAATTGAGTAGGGTGTTTAATTGCTGAAGACCATGACTGAATGCCAAAATGCCCCTAAACAAAAAGTAACTGAAGATGGCCTCTTGAGAATATCCAGGGAAGATACCCTTTGTCTGGTGGTGTTTTTAGGTTGCAGACTTCATGCAGTCATCAACATCAAGCAATTTATTTTAAGATTATATAATTTGTCCTATTACTTTCGTTCCCAATAATGAAAAGGAAGGCTATGTATACAAGTGTATGTAATTATATATACTGTTTACCATTTACGGATGTACAGTAGCTTTTGAAATTATTCCAAATCTCCACATTTTGCTGTCTTAAAGAAATAACCCACACTTCACGGGTCATAACAAAATCATACCTCTCCATAGCATACATAGATCTAGGGAAGAATATAAAGAAATTGCCAAAGCATGGAAGATTGCCGCAGCACTGTGCTCCATCACTGAAAAAGTTTCAAACCACCAAAACGTTTCCTAGAGTTGGCCGTCAGGCTGAACTAAGTAACTGGGAAAGAAGGGCCTTGTTGAGGGAGGTGACTAAGACCCCAATGGCCACCTTGACAGTGTATTGGTATTTACATTCAAAGAGAGAATAACAGTCTCAATTGCAAACACCCCGTAGTGGCACCATTGAAAATGTGCCACACTCTACCAGCAAGCTATTGATATCTGCAAGTTTACACAAGAAGAAAATATTTGATGTATTTCAGAAAATTTATCAGAATGTAAATAGGCCCATAGGACAAGTCTGTGCTGTTTTGTCTTCATTTCGTTTTTTTTTAAAGGCCAGTCTGAGATCTGAGGTTTTTTTTTGCAACGGAATCCCGGAATTGCCTCTTCACTGTTGACATTGAGACTAGTGCTTTGTGGGTACTATTTAATAATGCTGCCGGTTTAGGACCTGTGAGGCTTCTGTTTCTTAAACTAGATACTAATTTATTTGTCTTTGTGCTCAGTGGAGCACAGGAGCTTCTCACTCCACTTTCTATTCTGGTTAGAGCCAGTTTGCGCTGTTCTGTGAAGGGCGTTCTATGGAATAGCCTTAATTTCTCAAAACAAGAAGAGAAAGACACGTTTAAGAAGAAAGTTCTTTGTTTATGGCCACTATGAGTCTGTTATCAAACCCACAAACGCTGATGCTTGAAGGTACTGAACTAGGCTTAAAGCCCTTTTCAGCTGGGCATTTTCAGCCAACATCGCAAAAAGGTTTTCTAATGTTCACATTCTTATGAGCTTTTTAAAATGATAAACTTGGATTAGCAAACACAACATGCTACTGGAACACAGAAGTGATTGTTGCTGATAAAGGGCCTTTGGAGATATTCCATTGAAAACAGCTGTTTCCAGTTACAATAGTCATTTATACCATCAACAATGTCTACACTGTAATTCTGATCAATATCTATGTTATTTAAATGGACAATTTTTTTTCTTTCTTTCAAACACAAGGACATTTCTAAGTGACCACAAACTTTTAAATGGTAGAGTACATTATTGCCAATTTCACACACTTTATTTGCTTGCTAACTGGTTGGTGGTAATCACATGTTGGGTTTTTCTTGTCTATTTTCTGTGTTTGGTATTAAAATATGTTTTTGATATGAATTGCAATTTGATGTTGCTATTTTTAGGTTTCGTACACTAAGCCTTTCAGGAGTAGCGTGAATTAAATACAAATAGTACAACTTAATATTACCCATTCCGGGAATGCAGAGTGGAACTTAACAATGTAATCTTTCATTACAAAAATACAAATGGAATGTTGTTTGGCATCTTTGAGTTATAATAAAACTAATATTTCACTATTGTTTGCATTCTTTTGTACGAGGTGGCTGATGCTTTTATTCACACAGACCCTTTTCACAGTATCTATCAGATCACTTTGCACAAAAGTCCAAAACGTTATTCAAATTTCATACTACTCTCTGAATTCTGGTAGGCGTTGTGCCTCAAATAGCACCCTATGTCCTATGTACGGCCTTGGTTTTGACCAGAGCCTTGAGGGCTTATGTGGGAAATAGCATGCCATTTGAGACAGACAGGTTTTTACATTCACACTGTGCGTTCGGCCTGCTTTAAATGAGCTTGTTTATTGATAAAACATCACCTTCACTAAAGTGAGAGGGAAGAAAATCCATCTTGGTCCTGATTGCTTTGCCTGGTACAATGCATAAATGTATAGCTAGCTGTGTGTTGTGTGAAAGGAATCCCAATGAGATCATTATAGAGGATTTAACTCACATCCCTCAAATGCCAAATTAGACACCTTTTGAAATGATGCTGGATTTATTATATTTTATGCGTCTTTCAAATTGTAACTGGATATTATGAGGACCAATTTTCCTTATGGGATTAATGACAAATATTTATTGCTATGATTATCCATCTGCAAATCATTTGAAAGAAATTGATTCATTTGTGTCCACAGGAAAGACAAGGGACGCGAACATTGACGACAATTGACGGCAAATATTTCTCCTTCCATTGTGTTGTCAAACTGGTATTTGAACAGGCTGCATCTTCGGTGTGTAGACCAGTGAAGTAGTGATATGACCTTTCCATCTGCCCCGGGGGACAGGAAGAGGAGGGTCTTTTTCTGACAAAAGGCCTATGAAAAAACGCCAGCCGCCAGACTTCAGTTGCTAAGCAGCCAGGCCTCACAGTGACAGCATGTCAACAATAAAAGACAAATGATTTTGAAAATGGGCACAATAGAATAAGCGATGTATGGTCTTGTATGTGTGATTGTGTTACTTGGCATGTATTCAAAATAACACCCCTGAGCCATACGGACTCTAGTCAGGAGTAGTGCATGGCAAAGGGAACAGGGTGTTATATTGGGAGGTTTACTTGTTCCATCGTTGCTATAGACATCATCTCACGACAGCAGCCAATTGTCACACTGGCAAGGCACATCCTTTACTCTGTCTGTGACTCATCCATCCTGCAGTCAAGGCAGTGTGATGGTGATGATCAAAAGATTAGGGATGCCATCCAAATGACACCCTATACCCCTTATACTATAAAGGACAGAACCTCCAAAATATTGAGACAGAATTCAATCATTCATTCATTTTGAAATGTGTTTGTGTCATCATTGCTGGATTCTATTCAGCCTCTCTTGTATGGCTAACTCGGTAGAGTACCAGGAATGATTACATTCAAGAGTTATTATCTTTGCACTTATCAGTTCCAACCCGAATGGGAGTTTGATTGCTCTTTAATAGACTTGTTCTTTTGCCCCTTTCAGGAAACATTAGTCTTGACAATATTTTCATGATGATGTTGTCACCTTGGCAATGATGTCATGCCTGCAGGGCTCCAATGGGTTGATGAGGTAACTGTCAGGTGATAAACGACTCTGCGTGTGCATCCCTAATGGCGCCCTGTCTCCTTTATAGTGTGCTACATTTGAACAGGGCTCATGGTGGCCTTAATGAAATAGTACACAACTATAGCTGGGATTGGATTCCATCTGGGATGCAACCAGGGTCGGATTTGACTCTGGGTGATTCAAGAATTGCCTTTGACAGAAAGACAGAAGATGGTGGGTATATAGGCATCACACAGAGGCCGTATATGTTTGGTTCAGTGAACTGCATTCTAGAAGAGTGTGCCCTCAAGACAGCTGAAGCAGGAGAGCAGGATTGTGAGGGAGAAAGAAAGATGGAGGGAGAGAGTTGGCTGGCTGGCAGGGAGGCAGGGATTCATACACACCTGTTTCCTCGTGATGGTTGGAGGGAGACACGGGGGGGGATGTGAGTGGAGAGGCTGAGAGGAGACACTGTTACTCTGCACCTGTCTCCTTCCCTGCTCCCGTTCCCTTCAATGCCCACCAAAGAGAGCCCCTCTCAGAACAGGCTTCAGTGGCTTTAATATGGCTTCAATGTACTCTCCCTCTTTCTAAATCCTCTCCCCCCTCTCTCCCTCTGCTGCGTTTGGAAGCTCTGCTCTAGACAAAGAGCTTTTTACTGTTGAGTTTAAAGCCAACAGCATCTCTCTCTATCTGCCACTTCCTCCCACCAGTGGTTTTGCAAGGTTGTCCGTCACTTTCTTCATAAAATGGCACCTGCGTATAGCCATTATCTAGCATCTCCAGGAACTCAACCAGCTCTGCTTGTCGGCTAGACCTGACATCCACTTCTCCCTTTAAAACACAGAGACAGACACTGTGGTGGAGGGATGTTATTTCTAGGAAATCCACTTTAAATTATTTTCTTAGGAAATCAATGACACCTAAAAGAAAAGACAGGGCATTTTCAGAAAGCAATTTTCTTCAAGGACTTATGTTATCCCCGTCAATGGTCAATCGATGGTACTTCATCTTAGAATACTGCGTCGGGTTTGAACATAATAATTATCATGATTGTGCCGGTTTATCTGCTGTCTAACTTTTTTTTTCTTCTCGTCCTAGTGATTTAATTAGAACCACCTGCTCTGGCACTTTAGCCAAGAGACAGAAGAATGGAAGGATACCTGTCAGGGGAAATAATCTGAGCCCGAAAAAAGGTGTCAGCCGGCCATTTGTGAATATATTGGCCACAACACAGCCTCGTTCCAATATGGTATTTGTAATTTCATTCCACATTATTTTCCTGCCTATACCTTACGTGCTGGTTGTATTGTAATTGTCAATCTATGGACCTACCTCTGCTGGGACCTTCTGCCAATGGGCATAAGTCCATAACATCCGCCCATGTTGAGCCCAGATATGTCCCCCCTTCCTCTGCTTTTTGGAGGTGTCAACTGGAACCTGGTCACCTGGACCCTGGTTGCCTGGAACCTTGGACCCTGGTCACCTGGACCCTGGTCACCTGGAACCTGGTCCCCTGGACCCTGGTCACTTGGAACCTGGTCCCCTGGAACCTGGTCCCCTGGAACATGGTCCCCTGGTCCCCTGGAACCTGGTCCCCTGGACCCTGGTCCCCTGGAACCGATGAGGTGTGAATGGGCCAATTCCTATCTCTTGGATGGATTTGGTAGGTAGGGTCGGTCTCCTAGTTCTCTTTGTCGCCCCGCAATCTGCTCATCCCATTGTGCAGCCAACTTGGTCTCGCCTGATGGATGGTCCTGTTTTCCTGTGAGCCTTGGTTTGAACTTTCCTCGCAGGTCCTTCTGGATCCACTTACCCCCTTTTTAAAACCTCCTCTACGGGTTTGGTGACTCCTGTGCACCCCTTTAACAGGAAGAAATGTGGGGTAAGTGGATCCCAGCAGAATCATTGTTGGTTCATGCAACATTCTAGTCTCAACGGTCCCGAATAATTAAGTCTGGTTGAACATTTCAGTGGTTCCCAATTTCCATAGAATAGTTTTGGCTCCTTCGTAAATACAAAGTATGAGCCCAGATCCATTTGCTATTGGGTGTGAGACTGTTCTTTTGTAGTGTTAGGACTGCCATACCTGTTTCTACTGACCCCTCAACTGTTTTCATGTGCTCCTAACATGCTCTGACACTGTTAGTTATTCAAAGACTTACTCATAAGTGCTGAATCTGCTGACCACAACAATGTGAATGGTTGAGACATGTTTACTGTTCACCGCTCCCTTGTGCCTTGGGTCAATTTGCAAAAGGCCGACCTGGCCTTTGCTGGACGGTTCAGAAGTAGGTCAGACGTAGAGCCATAACATCTTATTTGCTATTCAGCACGCTAATGTTGACCTATGATACCAAGTAGGTATATTTTGGAAGCTCTTACAAGGTTCTGTGAAGGTGGTGAATTGTGGCATATGGCATCATGCTGGGAAGAGGGAACCATTAGCACACATACATCTTGAGCTAAACTGGCCACCTGGGCTCCAGTCCTCCAAAGGTCATTGAAACGTGGATACACATCCATTATTTAGGTTACAAAGGTTGCATTGTCACTTGTACCAATAGATGTTTTTCAAAACATAATAGACCTTAAAGAATAGTAAAAAAGATCTGTGCACGCTTTTCCAGTGAAATGAAAGTACTTTTTCACTGAACTGTTGCCAGTAAGCAATGAATTGCTCTAGATGAATATGCACCTTATGTAAAAAAAAATAAAAAATAAAAAATAAGAATTCAGCCATTCTGAGAGATTTACAGAGAAACACTATTTATAGTTTGTGACACAAAGGGTGTGTATGTGTTTATGTGTGTGTTACAGCCCCACAATTTGGAACAGGAGTTGAGGATCGTTTAGGCCCCTTGTAGCCTACAGCTGTGATACAAAACCATTGTGCGTTTTACGCCACGAGATTCTGTTCAATTGCCACTTGCTTTTAAGCCTACATCATGACAAACCACCCATAAAAAAGGACGGTACAACAAAAACATTTGGCAGTTCTATTAGTTTATTTCCTGATGCCAGCTAGGAGATGTACCACAGTGTGATGGCTTGATTGTGTACACATCCAAGTGTGTATGTTATGCAAATGGACGCGTACAAACAAGCCAGCTATGTGTATCTAATGATCACTGTGCTGTGTGCGGTTAATGATGCGTGACTAGGATTGCCTGCAGTCCTGGGGGAGAATCCCTCTTCTGACACACACACACACACACACACACACACACAACGCACGGCCAGCTGGTGCATCTCACACTCACCTAATCCCTCCTCAATGTGTGACCCCTCCAAGTCGCATTCAGATGACTTCCTATCCATTGTGTTCAGTGGGCTGTTAACTCAACTCTTTATTCTCCCACTACTCTACTCTGTTCATTGACTATTTGCTCTTTGCTGTGTAGCCTTTGTGTGGATCTCAGAGGGTGCGCTGTTCCCGAAAATGGTGCTCGATCTTGAAAAGAAGTTCCACTACAGGGAATGCGGTGCCCTTTGGGACACTGCCATTGGTTAAGCAGGCTATTTGACACATTAATTGAGCTGATTCAGTTCCCTGTTCAAATGTGATCCCCTAATGCTGACAAGCATGGGGATGTATGCCAACACATTCATACTGCCTGACCTCAAGGGCTCCATTATTTAATCGGGCCAGCAGAAGTCCAACATAGGGAATAGTCTACCAGGTCCAATCTTAAAGGTATTGAGGGGCAGCTTTTGTGGGCCCCAGTGCAATGGGACACCAGGGTTATTCATTGGGGTGTTGGTAGAGGTTTGAGGGACGGTGGGACACCAGGGTTATTCATTGGGGTGTTG
>JACXGK010006048.1:9608-30464 GCA_016801125.1 Novumbra hubbsi
CTACCCACAACCCCCCTGACGGTCCCTGCAGCCACTACCCACAACCCCCCTGACGGTCCCTGCAGCCACTACCCACAACCCCCCTGACGGTCCCTGCAGCCACTACCCACAACCCCCCTGACGGTCCCTGCAGCCACTACCCACAACCCCCCTGACGGTCCCTGCAGCCACTACCCACAACCCCCCTGACGGTCCCTGCCCACCTGGTTATGCTACTGATCTGGATTCTGGGCACCAACCAAATTCATTCATGAAAGATCATTATTTGGCCCTGTAATAACCTTCACCCGGCACTGCCGGAGAGGGACTGGCCACACCCTTCAGAGTCTGGTTCTTCCTAACCGTCAACCGACTACAGAGTTGTTCCGAGGCCACTGTGCATCAACTTGTTACTTGCTCTTTGGGGGTTTCAGGCCAGGTATTTGTAGAAGCGCTGTGACTACTGCTGAAGCACAAAGAGCTTTTATAAAAATCCTTTTGATTGATTGTATGGATCGTCATGAAGGCATAACGAAGGCGTCATACTCACTGGCCAGAATCTGGAAGATAGCCGTGAAGAAGAATCTGCCTCCCTTGACTAGGGTGAAGAGCTGGCACAGGAAGAAGACAAGAGAGAGGAGGCAGAACAGCACGGAGAGGACCATCAGGGCCTGAACTGCCTGGATCCAGTCTGGGGGAGAGTCACATCACGTCAGATCACGTCCCCCCGGTACCTGGATTCACTCTGTGACACGTGGTGTTGTAAAAGGCTCGGAATTGACTGATTCACTTCTAACAGAGCTGGAGCCATGTAAAACAGACACTAGATAAGTTAGTCGCCGAACAATATGTTGATGTTTCCAACCCCCCAGGTGTGCAGGGAGTTAGTTGGCGGTTTGGACGGACCTTCGTTGCTGGCGCCTTTGCAGTGGTATCCACCGTTGGGAGTGAGGCAGTCGTACCAAAGATCAGTCGTACTTGTGCTGCTCACAGTCCAGGCCTGGAAGACAACAGCACGTTAATTACACACAACAAACACGCGTGACAGGAGAAAGCGTTGGCAAAGTAAACATGTCGCAACCCTATAGAACGCAAAACAAACTTGCACACTAGGGACACACCCGTGATACAGACACAAACACAGCTTTTTAAAAACTCACAACACAGCAATCAAACTACAGACACAAAACGGCCAGCACAGAAAATGGTCAGCACACTATGCTGTTTAAGAGGTCACAGTTCCACCCAGAAACAGCACATCGAATCCACCACAAAAACAACACAGCCCATTTAGTGTAGCAGAGTTTAACAGTGCACAAAAAGCCATTACAAATTATAGTTTTTCAGATTTTGCTAGAGATATGTAGCACTGAATCATGGGGAAACAAAAGGCACCGAAATGTAGAAATTACCCAGCAGAACCCAGAAAAACCTGGGAAATTAAATGAAACCAGAAATAAACACACACTCACACATGTGAATATATTATTTCGTAGTTGACTAAGGCGGGGATTCATTTATCTCGTGCCCACACTCTGGCGTCTATAAAGTGAAAGCATTCCTCTCAGGGGGTGTGTCATGGTTGTGGTTAAAGGATTCTATGCAGTACCCAAGAACAGTCTCTGACTTAATTTGACCATTATAAAAATGAATAATTTATAAATGCTGTAATAAGGATTGGACCGAATAAAGCACTAACTGGATCCCTGGTTTCAAAGTGACTTGAAATCATAATACATCAAGGTTGAACAAAAAACGCATGCAACCTCAAAATAAATATACAGTGTCAGGGTAATTTTTATTTTAAGTGTTTAAATATTGGTTCAATATCCTGCACCGTTGAACCAATAGATTGTTTAGAATGAGGATAACCTCGACCACGCCTTGCAGACGATTAAACCCTCCCATCAACAGAGTATTAGTCATAATTATCGTTTGAAATTATGTCAAAACATTTACCCATTTACAAACACCTTTCACTCACCACATCTTGCACCATTAACAGCATGCACATGAATCCATAGTTACTCACATTTACACTTGTGGATATTAACAGTAGGACGAGGATGATGAGGTGGAAAACGAGCACTCCAAGCAGGATCAGCAGCATTTTCAGTTCGATCTATATAAGTACGATAAAAACACACAGGAAGAGTTGTTAGACCAAGTCGTGGATCCTCATTCGACACAAACTATTTTATGCTGTGTACATCTCAACATCAGGTGGCGCCCTTGTAACATGTTCTCCACAAACCATGTTTACTTTAAGTTCGAAAAGTTTCCCCTTACGTTGGAGTTAATAAAACGCATGCAGGAGGGGGAGTATTTATACGCACCCGATACATTTTAAAAATGAATAGCATGTAGGTCTATTTAAAAAGAATATAAGAAATGTAACTTTGGGTAACCTTTGCATATAGTCATGCAGTAAGAAATCCAAGAGCGTTACAAAGTGTAAAATTTCATAAAAAATGTGCACGTCTGCATTGTTATTATTATTAGTAGTAGTAGTATATATATATATATATATATATATATATATACATATATATGTATTATTAAGGCATTTATATATATATAATATTATTATTATCTATATTATCAAAGTATCGTCGTAGGTCTATATGCGGGAAAACTCTGACGTCTCTACGATCGTTATTTATCCTTGAGCGTAAGCGAGAAAAACAATTGTTACATCGTTTAACTAGGCTGCTCCAAACCTTAAAAAACAAATGATTTTAGTCTACAATAAAATCAAACCAATCGCAGTAGTCCAACCAGTGAAAACACATAAATCCAAGATTTATAAACTCCCGGAATAAAAGTTGATGAAATCCGTTAGCTGTGAGACAATGTAAATAAGAAAATGTAGAAAAAATATAATTTCATTTAAAGAAAAAAGCGTTAGGAATCCATAGGCTATGGTTCCAACTTACAGAAAGCAAGGTAAATTATCCTTCAAAATTGAGTATTCAGGAGTTGAAGTCATCCGTTGTAGATGCTGAAACTACGGAGCCACAATTCCAGATGTACCAAATGCCACTCAAGCTTTTCTTTACGTGAAAACCCCGCCCTTGGTGGGTCGCTACGTCACTGCAGCTAGGGTCCGCTTAAACGTTTAGATAGGAATTATTTATTTTCCAAATATATTATTTTGTTAACTATGATGCTATTGATTGGCATTTTCTAGACATTTAAAAGTAAACCGTTTTTGGTAATAACTTAGCCATTGGCTGAAAAAGATTCAGTCTCTATCTTAAAAAGGGTATCTGATTAAATGTAATAGACAAAAAAGATATTTAACATGAATAGCCTGTTTTATTGTATGTTTAAATCCCTCTTTGTCATTGTAATATTTTTAAGGACATACAACTGAATGCACCGGTTTCATACTATTTTTCTAACCATCACCAAGCCCACAAAAACATATAAAGTGATTAATTTTTCAGTTTTCATAGTCAGATTTAACGCAGGCTGTCATGAATGTTATCAAAAACCTAATTAGTTTAATTCTAACAAAATATTTAATCCAAATAACACACTATTCCCAGTTTAGTGCACTACCTTCAAACATTCACAAAACAGGAACTAGAACGGGATGACATGTGGAAGAGAGTCAGTTTGAGGCGTCTGTACCAGATGGTTAAACAAAACTGAATAGCTCCTATATTTAAAAGACACTGACATGACAAACACTTACTGGCACACAAAAACACACGCTCAGACCCCATGAAACATATACAATATAATATGTGATGTCCAGCTGTGTGTGTGTATGTATCATTCCAGGGGCCCCTGTGGTATGTTCAGAATGTTGGTGGGAGAATCCCGTCCCCTGTTAACCTGTACTGCCTTCCTCACTGGTAGACACTGGCTGGTACACACCAAAACACCACACAGTTCTCATGCAAAACACATTTCAATTTCCACTCCAGTCCACAAAAACACAATATTTGCTAAACTTGACTTTGGCCCTTTGGTGTGATCACACTTGGGATGTTGCATTTCAACAGCGAAACCTCAAACTTCCCTCGAGGACCAATTTAATCAACATCGAGACAGACTTTTGGTGCAACACCTATTTCTGTGTAATGATCTATTACAGAATATTCATCCTGAGCTTGCAGGCCATTTCAACAGAACCCCACAAGAAAAAAACAACTCTAAATAACATAACAGCCTTTCCCTCAGTAACATTTACCATTGTAGTCATTTAGCAGACACTCTTATTACGAAAATCCAACTAGCAAATATGTTGCTAAGATTGCCAATGCCGTCAGCCAAGTTATACAGCAACGACTACACAGAACCTAAACCAAAACAAACAAACAAAAACCAAAGAGCCCTAGCCAGCAACCACTTTGTTGCCTTTTATTCATTGAACTAAATAACAGTCAAGTCAACCATTTAGACCGATGGGCAGTTGGTGCCAAGAACAACGTGAGTGTGTTGGCGTGCCAGATGAAGTCCGGGCTCTCTTCTTCATTCTCCAGGGCTCTCTTCTTCATTCTCCAGGGCTCTCTTCTTCATTCTCCAGGCTCTCTTCTTCATTCTCCAGGCTCTCTTCTTCATTCTCCAGGCTCTCTTCTTCATTCTCCAGGCTCTCTTCTTCATTCTCCAGGGCTCTCTTCTTCATTCTCCAGGGCTCTCTTCTTCATTCTCCAGGGCTCTCTTCTTCATTCTCCAGGGCTCTCTTCTTCATTCTCCAGGGCTCTCTTCTTCATTCTCCAGGCTCTCTTCTTCATTCTCCAGGCTCTCTTCTTCATTCTCCAGGGCTCTCTTCATCATTCTCCAGGGCTCTCTTCTTCATTCTCCAGGCTCTCTTCTTCATTCTCCAGGCTCTCTTCTTCATTCTCCAGGGCTCTCTTCTTCATTCTCCAGGGCTCTCTTCTTCATTCTTCAGGCTCTCTTCTTCATTCTCCAGGCTCTTTCTATCTTGCTGTCTGGCTGGTTAGAAGAGTTCCACTGCAATGTGACCGTGTCCAACCATCTATTGGGAGAACAACTTTGCGCCTCAACTTGAGCTCCACAAAAACGACCTTGAAGAGTTTAGGTGCAAAATAAAACACACAAAAGAAGGTAGAAAACAACAAGACTCGTAACAAAGCAACAACAAGAATAGAAGCTACTAGTAAAAGCGTTACTTCATAACCATCTGCCGGCCATATCCGATAGATCATTGCTTGCAGAGCTTCATAAAACAAAGTTTGTCACCCTGGGGTTTTCTCTGTATTGACATGGCGTGTTGCGCGGTCTCTGGAGAGCTATGAGACAAGCAAATCCTTCCTTACTCCCAATGGTACATCCAGTCTAGACCGTGATGGACAGCAGTTTATTTAAGCTAATGTTCAGGATAAACAAAAAAACAACAATGGAATTTGGATGCGTGATTATATGAACTGATTTGCTTTAAGCCTGCAAGATTTTGACAGATGCTAATGTTTCCCCTAGCGAAGCACTTTGAAAGACTGTCTGGTGCCATCTTGCTGGGCTATCAACACCACAGCCTGTGTCTGATTGGTCTCTGACCGCTGCCAGGGAATTAGAGCAGTCCATCTGGGCACCAACATTCCCCTGGCTGGTAGGCCACAGGTTTCTGTAAGGGGGACACTTAAAACAACATAGTGTTTGGATCCTATGGGCCACCAACTGGGAAACAGTACACACGTAAAGCAAATCCTTGAGCTCCCGACCAAACCAAGGCCAAGCCATATGATCATCTCCTAACACATCTCTTTCCTGAAAAAAACATATTGGACACTACATAGTTACAGCTGTTGAAAAATATTTCAGAATCAACCACCAAGTATTCATTAGAACTTTCGGTTTTGCAATTTTGGGAATCAATGTGTCAGTCAGGCCCTCTCCAAGATTCGTACCCAACCACATCTGTGGCCGGAGAATGACGTTATCTCCGAAGACAAACACAGTAACCAGTAAGCCCAACTGCATCCATAACCAGAATCATCCACTCAGACAAACGCAATGACATTAAGGCCTCTTCTCATCAACAGAAGTACTCATGGATCTAGGCTTTCATTTCTAAAGCCTCTCATTGGACCTTAAAATACATTTCCCATTTTATGGGATAACCTAAACATGCACACCATATTGAATCAGTCAAAGGCTTGATGAGTTGTTGGGTATTCTATGAATAACTATGAGTAACGGTTTCATATGTTCTAGTTTATGGTTAAAACTAAAAATGTGTGACCTCTGAGACTTAAGAAGAGGTTTGGAAAACAACAGTGGAACTACAATCTCATGCAGGATGGGAACTGGAACAAATTTAACACTTCTGCATGGAACCTTTCTCACTGACATGACCAGAATGATCCGGAACCGGCCCAGAACTGTTCTCACTGGCAAGACCAGTGAGGCTGTTGGCAGGATATGCTGTGACAGTCCTTGCATACCATGATTCGGACTGGGCCCAGAGTAAGTCAGGACAGGATTCTGTGGGACCACAGAGGCGTTAGGCGTGAAATGGAGTTCACGATGATGGATTCTGAACGCGTGCCTCGCTGGGCCTGTCTGTGGGTCCCATGACCGATGTGAGTCCCATGACAGACGAAAAAGCTGTGGGATTTTTATTATTGGAACACAAACACAACACACAAAAACAAACACCCACTGACACAATGGAGTTCTCTTGTGTCTTGTCCGGGCCAGATTGACCACGACAACAGATCTTTTCTTCACCACGCCCTGTGTGGTGCGTCCTGAGAAAAGAACCGCTGTCGTGTGAATGGATATCTTTGTGTTCCCTAAGCTGCTGAAGACATTTTGCATTTGGATGATAGGTGCACAGCATTTTGAAAGCAGAAGGGTGGAAGCAATGGTGGACTACGTATGTCTATGGGTGTGGGCAATATGCTGTATAAACACAGCCTGATTTAAACCTACTGGCTAAATGTTTGTTTTGAAGGCAGTTACTCCACTCATTGTATTCTAAACACTTCATGGTTCTAGGACTAGATCATTTTAAAAAAAGTGCTTCTGAAATGTTAAAAGTGTTTTTGTTTAATGGTCAAATCTAGTTGTTTTTCCCATTTATCCTCTGGTAGTTTATGCTCCCTTTTAACCGTGTAGATTACAGCATGTTATGGAGTAACTGTCTTTCTGATCGTACTGTGTACTTTCAAAAGGATACATTCTGGGCTGTCCACGTAGTTCTTTCTTAACTCTTAGTAAATTACGTTGTCACAGCTTTCAGAACTTTCTCTCTTCCAACAGTCCTTGTGGGGGTTTTCTCCCCTCTTCTACCCCGTGGGACAGAAGAGGGGAGAATCATATACAAACACAAGACCAAACACATAACATTAAAGTTTCTGTGTTTTGCTCTGAATAAAAGATTCTGTTATATGACTCAAATAGAAAATGTATAGAAAATGTAAATAAAATGCCTGTTCCAATTCTAAATGTTGTCATTCTATATTTTGAAAATGAAGAAAACCGCGAGAAAAGGTTTTGGCATTTGGGACGACTGATCCAATGATTAAGTCACTTAACAGAGAGGGGTGGATGAATGACAAACCAAATCCAATGATCAAGTCACATAATCCACATAAATGTTTAATTATAATAATATACATGTATTATAGTCATGTATTTATAAATATTATATTTTTCATCAATTAAACACTTGCTTCACAAATAATAATTTGGCTTTCAGGTGCTTAAGAATGTGACACATAACTGCATGTAACACCTCAAATGTATATGTCAACTACTTGAGGTATGAGATATTAAACAGGTTACAGTTGAATAAACATTCTACGAGAGACTCAATCATTTGTCTGGCCGAACAGATGGGTGAAGTTCAGGAAGTAATCATTATAGTTTGGTTGGTATGAGGTATCAGGTTGGAAATCATCAAACGCACAAATGCAAGCAGCCGTGCATCCCAGAGATGCCGAATGACTCACCAGTTTGTATTGCAAACCAATCGGCTACTTTCGTTTTCTCCATTAGCTGTTCCTTGACATCCGATGCCATTCCATCAAGCCGCAGTGGTTGTCTACACAGAAATTAGATGACACAGCTAGATTGAATTTGTTATTGAGCTGTAAATTATTATTGTAAGTAGCTTGTGCTGGTTGTCACAGGTTGAGTCACGCAATGCCACACACAGGCCAAAGCAGGATATTTGCACATACATTTAAAATGTGCTGATTTCTATGTCAATTTATGTCACTCTCTGAGTCTCCTAAACAGGATCCCTAAACGGTGTGGGCGTGCTGTTTTGCAGAGATGGTTGCTGACCCCAACCTGAGGGAGTGGTCTATTGATCCCCCTCACACACTCACCCGGGGCCTCACATCAGAATCACGTTAAAGGTCTTGTCCATGTCCTGCCCTGGCCGTTCCAAGTTAGAGACTTCTAAACCGACTGTGACCAAAGTCTCCTGAGCTAAATCAGATACACCAAATCCAAATATACCAGAGGGGTGAGGAGAAAAGTTAAGGGGGAAAGGAAGGGGTTTATGGGGCAACGGAAAAGAGAGTTTGTCAATGCTTCATACAGGGCTCCCGCCCTTCTCTCTGGCCCCTGAACGAACCCCAAGACTCCCTCTGACTCAACCCCTACCCCAGTGACAGGAGGGGGGGGGGCTGGAGAAGTCGACCAGGTGGAGAGCAGTGCCGCTTATCCCTCACAGATGGTATCCTATCGTGCAGCCCAACCTGGAGGAGGATATGAGGGAGGAGATGGTGAAAACTGAGGAGAAGCGTGGGGGAGGTGGATTCACCCCGTGTCAAAGCCGAGCTAGGCCGAGCCTGCCTCTCAGAGCAACAACAAACATATAAATCACATACTGACTGCCCCCAGATCTACTGAGTGTACAGCCATGGGCCTAAAGCATGAGGCCCCTGTGAACTTTGACAATGTTTTTACTAGAACTGTACAAATTTAAGAAAGTAAAAGTGAATTTACAAGTGAATTTCTTTTGTTTGCAGTTGTAAAAAAAAATTGTGAACTGTTGGTTTATTCCACAAAGAAAACCTAAAATCTATCGAGAAGAATATTTAATGTGGGTGATTCTCCTTCACTTTTTGAGGTGCCTGGAATTTGAAAATCCACACCACGCCAGTTTTTATAGAGCAATTGAGTCATTCTGTTTTGTGTCACAGTGTGTAATGCAATTCAGATGGAACAAAGTTATAAAACAAAAAACAAACAAAGCTCTCCAGAGACATGAGCAGCCATCTGAGAATTCCTGCCAATCGGGACAGATTATATTTCATTCGGGTGGGTAAAAAAAAAGTGAATATTATTGAATTGTTTTGATAGGCTGATGGTTTAATGGGAGTGTTCTTTCCCACAGTTTTTCTGTTGTTATAAACTAGATAAAAAGTTTGGCTAACCAGTTGGCAACGGCCAGGTCTTCAAACAAGATGGGCCGATACGATTATCTGAATCGTTTGTGTAAAGAGAAGATTTGAGGGAAAATGTAGACTAGTCTTCTTGTAATATGGCCTAACACATGGACAACATAACAGATAAGGCAGTATCCATCTTAAGACTAGACATTTGTACAAGTCTGTGCCTTAATTCCAAATAATACGATTAGTAATTTTGGGTACTGTCTGTGTATTATACTTAATTTATTACTGCATAATGAATGTGTTTTGCTTAATTTTTCAGTCACTCTATTCAGCAGTGACATAGTTAGGCTTGGGATTTTTTGTCTTATTATTTTACTTATTTTATTTATTTGAAGTTTGCACATTTGTGAGCATTACTTGTGCATCAATATACAGAAAAGACTGTTTTACTGACATTGACAAAGACCAGATACAAACGAGAAGATAAATCTTTGCTGAATCTCTCTCAAATATAAAAAACATTCTACATATAATAAACAAAAACATGAACACATGTTGTAAAGTGTGAAGTCAGGGTTATGCTGATTGTGTTATTGCTGATAACTACCATTTCAGATTGTATATTTATTCAAAAGGATTGCTTTTATTCTTTATCAAAAATATATATTGTCCAAAAACAAAAGTCTAATAAAATATTTGAAGAGACCAAATACTGTGGTTAATTTTGACTTTTTATTGACTGAATGTGAGTTAACTGATAAAGGGCAAGGATGACACAACTTCTGGCCACTACTGCATGTGTGTGTCTGTGTGTGTGTGTGTGTGAGAGAGAGAGAGAGAGAGTGTGGGTGTGCGTGCGTGCAATAACATAGTCTCCAACAGGAAGTAAGAGGCTAATGATTAGCACATGTTGAGGAGCGCTGGGGTGCCAGGATCTGACACGCTTGCACACGCACACACACACACACACGCACACACACACACACACACACACGTGCACATCATTTGTTGGTTAGAATCCGGGGCCGGGCAAACCGGGTTGTGGTCTCATGGGCATGTCATGAAATAACAGAAAATAAGAGTTTGGAAACAATCTCACCTCATCTTTCATTTTTCTTTCTTTAAACTTCAGCTTGTCTGGCTACCCATTTATCTCTCAATGGCTAAATGTCACAACTACTAGTATTTCTTCTCGCATGACGACTACTGAGTTCCCTTATGACACACTGTATTCAATTTGTTTTCTACAGAGGCAGAGAATATCTTTATTAGAAACAGTTCACTTGTTTCTGCAGCACCAAGCATGCTACTTCAAATAGCTTTACCGTATCCTCATGCCTACCTCTTCCTTTTAGGCTTCAGGCCGCGGAAATGGTTAGCTAGGTGTGTATTCTCCACGCTCTGCCAGGAGAGGTGTGATGCTAGAGGAGGCTTTTTGTACTTTTCTTCTTAGAAGAACGTTTTTGTTAGTGTAGCCAACTAGTCCTTAATGGCACCCTACACCCTACTCCCTTTTACAGCCCAATGCTTCTCACTAGAGCCAGCAGTGCACTAAAAGAATAGGGGGTAATTTGGGAAAAGCCTGTTTAAATAATGAGACACTATCCAAGGGATCAGATTATTGGTCTTGATGGTGTTATCGCAGTGCTGAGAGGTTATCTGTTAGCTCTGGCATTCATTCAGAACACTCTTCTCAGCGAGGGTCAGGAGACTATGAGGGTAACAAAGGTGAAAATGTATGACGGAAAGTACAAAAAAATGCATTTAATGCACCTTTGGATTACCTAGGTGTTAATACTTGTGGAACATATACCTCATGTATGGAGGTTTTTGTTCCGTGACCGGATGCACAAAGGACAAGAGCAAAGCATTGACAGCTGGATGAGGATAGCGTTCAAGGTTCCAATGCATGATGTAAAATTCCATGGCACGAAAAGAAGAGGATCTGGGAAGGAAAAGGGAAGTGGAGCATCACTCGAAATGAATATAGCAAGTTCCGTCTTCGTTGCTCTATTCTTCGAAACAATAAACACACTGACATCTGCTGTGTGTTCCCAACATAAGGTATCCATCGGTTAATCAATGGTTCGTCTTTGGTTCATCAATGGTTCAACTGTTGTTCATATATGGTTCGTCTCTGGTTCATCTTTTGTTGAACTATGGTTGTTTGTCTTTGGTTCATACAAGGTAAATTTTTCTGTTAATCTATGGTTCATCTACAGTTCGTCTTTGGTTCACCTACAGTTCGTCTTCAGTTCATTTATAGTGTTTACACCAGCTGAACAAGGATTGTAAAAAGCGGAACAGATGCACCTGCAAGCTATGAAACTGCAGACCTGACATATACCTGACACGGTGTAATGTATGTGTACATAAACTGTCCGGTAAATAAATGCAACCTTTATCAGTTTCAGCACCTAAATAAAGTTATTCTGTGTTATGCTTCTAATAATCTGAATAAGGGTATGTTATGTTACTCTTTTCAGCATCTAAATCAGGGGATTCTGTTATAACCTTCTCGGAATTAAAATCAGGGCATTCCGTGTTATCCTTCTAAGAATTAAAATCAGGGCATTCCGTGTTATCCTTCAGAGCATCTGAATCAGGGTATTTAGATGGTTTTGTCACATCTTGGGAGAACTCGGGTCCTGGAACCTGGTGGCAGGGAGATGAAACACCATATAGGTTTCACTGCCACTGTGGTACTAGAGTTAAATAAAAAAGTGGTTCTCAAGTATTGAATGAGACCCGTTTTTAATTTTGGAAGAGTTGCTTTTTAAATATTTGGTCTGTTACATCCACCAAAGTAGCGCTGTGTTGTTTGTGCCGTTCCCTCTTGTGTCCACCTCCCCCTGTATTCCTCCCAGGTATCCTGCAATGGAGCTGAGGAGGTGGGTGTGGCTCTCCAATCAATCCTCCTACAAAAGAATGGCTTTGATTGGCCAGTGAAAAAAGACAGAGGGCTGATACGTTGTGGGAAACTTTGCTTAATGTTACCAGGCTAATCTTTTATACGTTCAGTAGTAAACTGTCTTTGGAGAACGACTAGGTAAGACTCCCTAGGGTATACATACTCCCGCAGGTAACTTGTTGTTATCTACATTAGGTAAGAAGCGAGTGGCTGTTCCTTTGTTTATTGTAGCAGTTGGGTCAGCTGTACAGGGCTTAGCTTGTCATTGTATAGAGTAGAGGAAGGGAACCATGTTTGGTTCCTAGTAGAACACTTTTGGGTTATATGTAGAATCGTCTGGGAAAAGGGTTCTATATCGAAGCAAATTTGGTTATCCTATAATATGGGTTTTCCCATTAGGACAGCCGAAGAACCAATTTGGAATGCTTTTTACACACAGTGGTTAGGTTGCTATCTTTGGTATATGTGTGTAATGTTTTCCTCTAGGAGGCCAGGAGGAGCCACGCTTTTAGCCTGGTGACTGGAGTAGAGAGGCTGTGGTCAATCAGCCAGGGACAAGTTGCTGTAGTAAATTAAGGTCTCGTGCCCTGTGCTGTGGGGTATGTGTGGTGTAAATGTGTGTGGTCTAAGTGTGTGCGGTGTGTGTTTGTGTGTGATGTGTGGGCGTGCGGTGTAAGTATGTTTGTGTGTGATGTGTGTGCGTGCGGTGTAAGTATGCTTGTGTGATGTGTGTGCGTGCGGTGTAAGTGAGTGCGTGCGGTGTAAGTGTGTGTGCTCATCCATCTCAATGGCCTGGACAGCTGCCCAGAGTAGCCACTCTGGAAACCACTAATGATTTGCAATGACTGTCATCTTACACAGTGACAGGAGACTGGAGAAATGCTGGCATGGATGAATGGACACACACACACACACATTGTCAAAACAATAACAAACTATCAGAACACACACGCATCAAAAACATACAAGATAAGTAGAGAATGTAGAATTCAGGGTTTAATGTCAATGTTCACACAGAACACAACACGCAATGTGACAATGTGGAAATATACTCATTTTAACTGTTCCTCTAATGTTTTTCTAATGTTTGCCTCAACCGCAATTACTAAGTAATTACTGTCAGGGTTTCCCGGGCTTCTGACCTAAGGGGCAGGATCCAACTTGATTTGAGGGGTAAATTAGTATTTGTTTGTATGGTATTAAATTTTTTACAATATGTTATTTTTTTATACCAATCCATAACAACTTGAGTCAGCAATTATTAGGTCTCAAAATTAGACTCTTATGCACATGAGAACATCAACGGTTTGACCTTCTAAGGTTGATGTGCCTAACAATGTGGACTTAGTTTAGAAAACCAAATGTGTGATTTATTCTAACTACTTCCAGGATAAGAGAATATCCATACAATCTACAGTTACCCAGTTCACTTCAATTCATTGCAACCCTCTCCTCAGGGACGTATTGAGCCCTTGGATACCAGGGGAGCACAATTAATTAAGAGGTACAACAGAAAACCGGCTAGTCAACTATTGTGACAATTCTCTGTGTACATTGCATTTTTCTGTCCACCGTTGCTGTCTAAAACAACCCCATAGCAGTAAACCAAGACCAAACGAATTGACTGCAAATACCGTTATTATGAGATTTTATTTAAATGGATATAGCTAACATGGCGACATCACTCTTTTACACTCTCTTATGATCTCCCACACATTCCAGCTATAAAATAGATTGCCTTTCCAGTCTGCCAACACCAGCTAGATTCAACACAAGCTGGATTTACAAATGCAATTGACCGGGGGTGTTGTTTAGCTTATTGTATTTGAATATTTTCCACTGCACAGCACATTCGAGTCTTAGAAGATTAGATGTCAAATGCTGTTTTCATTTCCATTTTCAAATAGTTCTAATTTTAATTTGAATTGAGTCTCAAATCATGCTTGCACAAATGGGGAATTAGGCAACATTGTTTATATTGCATTTTATTTTTCATATTAGCATTAACATTTTAATATAGTCCACTTCTGGACTGGCTCATAGTAATAACTTGCAAGTTCCTGGAGTGGCCTAGCCAGTCTCCAGACCTGAACCCAATAGAAAATCTTTGGAGGGAGCTTAAAGTCTGTACGGCCCAGCAACAGCCCCGAAACCTGAAGGATCTGGAGAAGGTCTGTATGGAGGAGTGGGCCAAAATCCCAGCTGCAGTGTGTGCAAACCTGGTCAAGAACTACAGGAAACATATGATCTATGTAATTGCAAACAAAGGTTTCTGTACCAAATATTAAGTTCTGCTTTTCTGATGTATCAAATACTTATGTCATGTCATAATTACTTAATCATACACTGTGATTTTCTGAATTTTTGTTTTAGATTCTGTCTCTCACAGTTGAAGTGTACCTATGATACAAATTGCAGACCTCTACATGGTTTGTAAGTAGGAAACACTTCCAATTGTCAAGGTTATCAAATACTTGTTCTCCCCACTGTATGCATATACATACATATATCATCACAAACGGATCTCCTTTATTCGCGCTCTGGAATCCTCCGAATTGACGTGATCAACTGGCTTATCTCGCTCGTGAACACAAATATAACTACTACCACCCGCGTCTTGGTGTCCAGTACAGTAGAAATGAAGGTGAATGAATGTCAGCTATACCTAACGAAATAGAAAAGAACAGAGGAGTATATCAAGTTTGGATTAAACTTCAATGTGTATAGCAACTACGTTACACCGTTTCGTTAGCTGTAGTGTTATTGCCTGTCGTTAGCCACAATAGCAGCTTGCATGTACTGTAGCCAATTCGGTAACCTCGGGTAACTCCTAAAATAATAAAGTTGCAGCAAAAAGTTGCTAGCTAGCCCATAACTTTAGGGAGGTCGCGAGACGTTCCTGTCAACTAGAGAAGAGATGTTAATTTGGCTTCATGTTTTGGGGCTCAAGGAAAGGTCTCATGGCCAAAACCCTTGTTGACACATTGTACATGCATGTTACAAAATGGCAATGAGGTAACGAAATGGACATCACACAAACATCTGACATGTTTTGGAACTAGCTGAATCGAGGACCACTTAACACAACAATATGTATTAAAGTAGTATTAACCACCGTTATTAAGACATATAGGCTACAAATCAAGCTACTGTCAGTGTGTTTATAGGACATTTTTAGACTGTCTCATTACTATAGTAGTCTTTATTATCCTAGCGATAATGTATTTTGCAGCAAGCAGTACAGAAAAGTCATATGACAGAAATATAGAAAAACTTAAATGAAATTTAAGTGTAAGCATACAGTAGGACAAAAAAGTATTTAGTCAGCCACCACTTGTGCAAGTTCTCCCACTGAAAAAGATGAGAGAGGCCTGTAACTTTCATCACAGGTACACTTCAACTATGACAGACAAAATGAGAAAAGACACATTGTAGGATTTTTTATGAATTTATTTGCAAATTATGGTGGAAAATAAGTATTTGGTCACCTACAAACAAGCAAGATTTCTGGCTCTCACAGACCTGTAACTTCTCCTTTAAGAGGCTCCTCTGTCCTCCACTCGTTACCTGTATTTAATGGCACCTGTTTGAACTTACCAGTAAAAAAGACACCTGTCCACAACCTCAAACAGTCACACTCCAAACTCCACTATGGCCAAGACCAAAGAGCTGTCAAAGGACACCAGAAACAAAATTGTAGACCTGCACCAGGCTGGGAAGACTGAATCCGCAATAGGTAAGCAGCTTGGTGTGAAGAAATCAACTGTTGGAGCAATTATTAGGAAATGGAAGACATACAAGACCACTGATAATCTCCCTCTATCCGGGGCTCCACGCATGATCTCACCCGTGGGGTCAAAATTATCACAAGAACGGTGAGCAAAAATCCCAGAACCACACGGGGGGACCTAGTGAATGACCTGCAGAGAGCTGGGACCAAAGTAACAATGCCTACCATCAGTAACACACTACGCTGCCAGGGACTCAAATCCTGCAGTGCCAGACGTGTCCTCCTGCTGAAGCCAGTACATGTCCAGGCCCGTCTGAAATTCGCTAGAGAGCATTTGGATGATTCAGAAGAAGATTGGGAGAATGTCATATGGTCAGATGAAACCAAAATATAACTTTTTGGTAAAAACTCAACTCGTCGTGTTTGGAGGACAAAGAATGCTGAGTTGGATCCAAAGAACACCATACCTACTGTGAATCATGGGGGTAGAAACATCATGCTTTGGGGCTGTTTTTCTGCAACGGGACCAGGACAACTGATCCGTGTAAAGGACAGACTGAATGGGGCCATGTATCGTGAGATTTTGAGTAAAAACCTCCTTCCATCAGCTAGGCCATTGAAGATGAAACGTGGCTGGGTCTTTCAGCATAACAATGATCCCAAACACACCGCCCGGGCAACGAAGGAGTGGCTTCGTAAGAAGCATTTCAGGGTCCTGGAGTGGCCTAGCCAGTCTCCAGATCTCGACCCCATAAAAAATCTTTGAAGGGAGTTGATAGTCTGTGTTGCACAGATCTGCATGGAGGAATGGGCCAGAATATCAGCAACAGTGTGTGACAACTTTGTGAAGACTTACAGAAAACGTTTGACCTCTGTCATTGCCAACAAAGGGTATACAACAAAGTATTGAGAAACTTTTGTTATTGACCAAATACTTCCACCATATTTTGCAATTACAATATCTTACAATGTGATTTCCTGTTTTTTTTTCTCATTTTGTCTGTCATAGTTGAAGTGTACATATGATGAAAATTACAAGCCTCTCATCTTTTTCAGTGGGAGAATTTGCACAATTGGTGGCAAACTAAATACTTTTTCCCCCACTGTATACAGCATGTTGATGAACAACAAACTATGTACCTGTCCCTCATAATGCAGGATTCTGATACTGGTGTATGTTACATAATTGCACTGATTGTAAAATGTGTCTTACTTTGCAGGGATCCAATCTATTTTGGGCTGACCTAACATCTCCCAGGTAAAATTTCTAGTTACTGGAGTAAACACTGAATGTGGGGTTGGAGAGACCTTAACTGTGAGTGGAGATTAGAACACAAATGACAATACAGACAAAGAATAGATAAAGAGGCTGACTGATTGGGCTGTCAGAAAACAAATTCCACATTCAGCATTAAATAAACTACTGAATATTCTGATCAAGAAATACCTGAATTTGGTTCAACCAAATATCCACAGAATGTGTTAACCATCTAGAACCAATCGTCGATGGCCTTCCTTTAGATTCCCATAGCACCCGCAAACGGCCATGTTTCTGTAACAATAATAGTTGTGTACATATCACAAAATCTACCTGAAAAACCTGTAACATTATTCACTTTGTGATATTTAGTTGTGTAAATATCACAATCTACCAGAAAAACCTGTAACTTTATTCCTGTGGATGCTGTTGTTAATAAGACACCAGAAAAAGGGTATGCTGTCATTTGACGTTTTAATCATTTCTTTACTCAATACACTAGCACCAAAGCTGCCTCGGCTTTTAACGTTAGAAGAGGCTGTTTCTGTATTGCTTGGTGGTGCAAAGTTGGAAACGTCCTTGCTCTTTGAAGGCGATAATGATGTTGGGGTGAGTAACAAAATAAACATATGCTGTGAAATGTTGGTCATACTTTTTAGATGGCAATAACATACCTCTCACGATAGCTTGATAGGCAAGCTCATCTCTGGAGCTTGAATGGTTGTTTCAAAACAAACGGAGAAAAAGGACAAAACCGGACCCATACTAGGCCCGGGCTATGAAAGCTGTCTCGTAAAAAAGAGGCCGTATTGTTTTATGCAAACTTAGATGTTGGTTCTTGTTTCTACAGATGTCAGTTAGGCTATATAGAAATGAACTGCTTGCTGAAGCTAGCTTACCATCTGGTTTGTCTATGAGTTTATTAGACAAATTGTGTAGTAGCAAATGTGTAATGCGTTCGCAGAGGAAGTGGTGGACGAGTGAGAGGTCAACTTTTATTAGAAACGTTTAGAAAACAATATATATTATTAAAAGTTACGTTAATGTGGTGTCGAATTAAAGTTAACTTGTTATTTTAATTTGTTCCTCTTTTTTGTGCTATATCTATTTGTTTGAAAATATTATTTATTTACAGAATTCTCTGTAATTTACAGCAGCATTCTCGGATTCTATTGGGGTCTAAAGGGTTAAAAGCTAGACCTGTCCTGACCAATAAGGCGGGTTAGGTTTAGAGGTCACTGGGCTAGTTAAGTTCCCAAATGAGGATGACAGTTTAGCTGTAGTCACAAAGAGTTGGTCCACGAAGGACAGATGTTTTTGGCCTCTATATAAAACCCAGGAGAGATTAGGGAAGGGAGTGATCTCGCTTGATGTTCCAGACATTGAGAAAGGGGAGGTGTACTCCGTGGGGATGCTGAAATGTCCATTTATTGATTTTTTTTACATTTTAGTCCTTTTCCTAATGTGTATAAACTGATGACCTTGAGGAGTCTCATGCTAATGATGCCGTTGTACCCCAGTGCCGAAGCCCCCCTGCTTTAGCCTGAAAGGGTTGATTCAGAACAACCCAAGAAAAGGACATTTAAGATGTTCTAGGCCATAATTTGTTCTTGCACTATTATAATAATTATTGATGCGTCAGGAGTTATGATTATTTCCATTCCTTGGTCTGAACTTATGTTATATAGTCTTCAATGGAGTGCTTCCCAGTATGATATACATTTGTTTGGATGATTTTTCTGTTTCTGGAGTACTATCTTTGGCCAACCTGCCGGCATTCTGAACTAATTGGGGTCAGAAATACAGTATTTTATTTTGTTCATAAACTTCTGTATTGTATTTGCATCATCGGGACCATGTCTGGCCTTCTTTGACATGTCCCTCTACTGAGTAATGTGATGTGTTGAGTGTCATGAAGTATATATCCTCAAATATATTTGTGGAATTATAACAAAGAACTTAACTCTTCCTTTGCCTATTCTGTCTTCCTCATTACTGGGTTCAGCGGCTCACCAGTGTGAAGGTAACTGCATCTCCACATTGTAAAGCTCTTTGACACAGTTATGTCCTTTCTTCTTTTTGGTCATGTGTCTGCTGGATAGCTTAAATCCACCTGTGATACTAAACTCCAGCAGCAAGATTTCATAACGTTTGTTTTGGTTACTTTTCTGTATAACAGTGTCTGGAAAGAGAGCATTGGCCAACTAGTCTTCATTCAAAAGTGCCGTTGAACATAGACTGCCTTTTATTGTACACTTAAAAACCGGTTCAAGTTAGTGCTTTCCTCACAGGGTGTTTTTTGACATAACTTACACAATGCTATGTTTTTATATTTTCACAGGCTGTTTCTTCAGCTGAGTAAATTGACAGAGGAAGTCAACGACCAGACAACAATGAACTGTAACCTCTTACTGCAGCTGATCAATGGGACACATTGGGGACACAGCCCTGCCAAAGGACATTCTCCCTCTTCTGAAATAAAGCAGAATGTCCTACCAGCCAATGTGTATTGATATTTTATTTTGTCAATTCAAGTGTTCGCTATTCATGTAAACAATTGCAATGATTTACAGTAGCCTACAAGAAAATATAAAAATGACATTTGTCTGTTGAGCTTTGATGAATTCGGCCTAAATAAAAAGCTGAATCGTCAGTAAAATATGCATAGAAAATTCATAGACCTGATGAATGATAGGATGTTTGATATTTTCTTTTTCTTCTAATGAACAAAAGTAACGCCTAATACGTTTGTTGAATTTTTGAGGATTTGATCTGTATTATGTTTCCATAAAAAATTGATTGAGTAGTAAAGACAATATTTTGTATTTAATTCCTGCTAATAATTGTTTAGCGAAATACATTTGAGGAATTACATAAGAGGCTGAATCTTCGGTAATATAATAAGCAAGAAAGTCGGCCCGCAATTAACTGCACACTTGGTAAATATGGAACATATAATTGTTGTTAAGGCTTTCAGGGTGGTTATCAACGAAATGCAGTCAGGGGCTGTGCCAATGTTTTAAAACATTTGTGGTGACTCATTGTGATTACAAAGTTTGGCTATATGTTCTCCTCCACTCTTTTAATTGGCATATGGGATATGTTTCTTTTAAGATCTTTAGGTTTTGAAGAAGCCTTTGAACCCGATTGCTCTGGCAAGCAATATCATTTATCGACCTTTCCTGAAATCGGGACAGTGCTCTCAAAGATCGCTGTAAAGCGATATATTTCAAGGACAAACACTTATCAATGAATATGCATTACATGTAAGCTACAATTGAATAAAGTCATACAAACAGCTTATAAAGAAAAAGGTAAACACGCAAGCAAGCGTTTAAATAACACCGAATTGGTTCGAAAAATCCTACTCAAAGTTTCTCTAGTAATATTTATGTTCAACAATATATTTAATTTTCTCGTCAAGGCCGCGGACATACACATTCCATGTTTTTGGACGTTTTGTTAGTTGGCGATCTTTGCAAACTCAACAGTAGATGATTGTCCGAATACTATTTTAAGTAAATCTACATATGTAAAGAAAATGATGTTATCATGTAAAGGGGAAATAATAGTTCTGTTTAGGTTCAAAAAAGTTTTGCCATCTAACCTGGTGCCAGTTTTGTTGAATAATGTATGCCCTAGCCTCACTGGA
>JACXGK010006049.1:0-30308 GCA_016801125.1 Novumbra hubbsi
CCAGTCAGACTCCCCACCAGCCAGTCAGACTCCCCACCAGCCAGTCAGACACCTAGCCACCAGTCAGACACCTAGCCACCAGTCAGACTCCCCACCAGCCAGTCAGACTCCACACCAGCCAGTCAGACACCCAGCCAGCCAGTTAGACACCCTGCCAGACAAACAGTCTTCCTCAGCGGGTTCTGAAAAATGACCTCTACTGTGCTTACTGGGCCCTTTCTATGGGCTTGTCCATCCATCCGTCTGATGGTCAATTCCACCAATCGTCTGTCTTTGCACCCCCAGGGACAGGTTTTCCCCATATGTTACATACAAGACCTTTTCTGGAGTTTCAAGGCATTATCATTTGTGATATTGTGATTCCGGAGTAACAGAGCTCATTTTGGAACTGAGAATACAGGTGCTGTAACTTTATTTGCTTACTCAAACTCCCCTCTTCAAATGACACATGAACACGCACGCGCGTGCAAAACCACACACATCCGCACACGAGAATCTGCCAAGTACGGGTGAACGTTGCTGAAGCAGAGACGTGGTCCAGGCCTGGTAGTGGTGTTGGAAGTGATTAGGGGGAAACAATGGCCGTCTCCCGGTAATGTTACTAATGGGCAGCAGCAACATCAAAGACACGCCTGTCAGAATGACCTGGATCAAAGCAGGACCATCTGGAACCTAGAAGGCCGTTCATTCATTCTGTACACTTTAAACACACGGAACAGACGTGGGGCTCCCGTCTCCGTTCAGCACCCACCGGTCATATAGGCACACGGGCCGTGCAGCTGGACCGTATGTGTGAGCACGTACCCCAGCTAGCCTGGTCCCCATGTGTGTCACCTTTGCTTCCCCCGCTTCCCATGCAGTGTGGGGGGGGGGGCGCTTTCCCTTGAGTCTTCATTCTTTATGGATATGACGCATGTTAGAATCTACCTGTTTTACATCCTAAGCGTTCTTAAATCAATTGGATACGGGGGCTGGAACAGAGGTCCGCCCGCCGCGTGTCACTGTGTGTTGGGAGACGCGAATAGACGGACCGACCACAATGGCAAAGCAAATATTGTTCCTCGTGGGGATGACGAAACCTAGTTAGGGGTTGTTTTTATACTTCGGAATAGTAGATTATTATCTAGTCTGTGCGATAAAGCTGGGTTTCCAGACAATTATGCTGAGTAGCCCTGCGTGGACTGTGTTGACTGGAGTCAGGGCCTGGTATTATCTCTCCAAACACAAGGCAGCGCTCTGCTAAGTGTATTTTAATTGGCTTAGAGCCTTCTTCCCTAAAAAAACACGCCAAGGTTTGCGTATGGGTATATGCTTGTTAATGTGTTCGTGAATTGATATGCAAGTAAGTTAGTAGTTCTCGGTGTGTGTGTGTGTGCGCGCTAATAAATAGGTGAGTATGTGGTCAGACAGTGGGTGTGTGAGGTTTATGTAATGTGTGTGTGCATGACTTGTTGGGGTGTGGTGAAGTTGATCACACTGCCCTGCTTGTGGAATTGTCACCGTCCAGCCCACTGTAGATCTGGCTGATACATCCTTCCATTGTGTGTGTGTGTGTGTGTTTATGTCTGGGTGGGTGTACTTGAACTGCACTCTCCAGTAACTAATCCTAACCCAAAGCAGATACCATATTTAAGGAGAGTGTGAATGATGTAATACTAACAATTAAGGCAGGCATGTCAACAGGCTGCCTAAACTCCTGCTGTGGCTGGACTTGTGGAGGACCCCCTCTCATCTCTCCCACAGATGGGAGGAGAGGGACTCAAACACAGGCACACACCCAAGGACAGAGGCCTCTAGCCCCAGGAAAGCCTACTAACAAACAGCTAACCCTCTACAGAGATACTTTAGCAGTAATGTTCTCCAAGCCACAACTAGACGGGCCGATCATTTGTGAAAGACCTCTGGGACGTTAATCTACCTCAGGCCCATATCCAGTCACGGACTTCTGTTTCATGCCGAACATGAGAGAGCAACACAAAATGGAAGACAGGGAGGAGAGTGGGGAGGAGGGGAGAGGGGAGGGGGATGGGGCGGGGCCGGCCGGCCGGCCGGTCGGAGAAAGACGTCCATGAAAACTATTCATCTGACTTCTAACACGGCCAATTCTGCTCCCATAAAGCCAATAGACATCCATATTAAGAGCTACTCCTCCTCGTCCAGCTACAGTCAGGCTTTACCGGCGCTCTGGAAGCGCTTGAAACAAACTGGCTATTCTTCGTCAACCTCATTAACTGGTCATTATAAGCAAAACAATGTGTTTTTAATGGATGAAGAGTTACAGCCGTTCTCTTCGTAGCCCAGGGACACTGCCGAACCTACATGAATGCCCACCCAGACACACAGACACGCGGTCTGAAACACAGACACACAGTCTGACGCACAGACACACATCGACACTGGCCGGTGTGTTTCCCATAGCTGCAGCCTGCAGTGTCAGTATGATGGATGGGCAGGGTTGTGGGGGCTGCCCTCGCCCCTCTCCTCTGGGACGTCCTGGGGACTGACAGGCACATTGTGGCGCCCGAACAGTACTGCCCCGCCCGCTGGCACCGCGACAGCAAACCCAGAATCCGTCCGCTTTGCCAGCTGCAAACCCGCGCAGGCACACAGACACGTCGACACGCAGACACAAAAACACAGACGCAGGCACACAGACACGTCGACACGCAGACACAAAAACACAGACGCAGGCACACAGACACGTCGACACGCAGACACAAAAACACAGACGCAGGCACACAGACACGTCGACACGCAGACACAAAAACACAGACGCAGGCACACAGACACACAAAAACGCAGACACACAGACACTCACTCTCTTAGAAGTATTGATATTCTCTCAAACCCAGATTTTTTCAGTCATACACACATAACACATTCTGACATATTTAACCTCTATTCTGCTGTGCAGAGTTCCCTGGACTCCCTGGAGTAATATGGCAAATACTTCTGATATGCATTCATTTTTATGTACACACACATGCCCTTAGTCAAACCAAATACATCATGGCAGACACACACACACACACACACACACACACAGGCAGCGAGGCCTCAGTGGTGCTTCTGGTCTGGCACTGGTCCGGCTAGTTGGTGCTGCCGGACTTGGTTGTTAGGGTGTTCTGCTGATAGCTTTTTTTCATGTAGCTTTTGTTCATTTCTTGTTGTTGTTAGGTTGGTGTGCTGTTGCCATGTAGTGTAAACCGTTAGCAGAACCTCCGTTTTGCTCTGCTAGCCGAGTGCTGAACAACACGTGCAACTAAGGCCTGTGGCCCAAATGGCACACTAGGGCCGTTACACTAGACCGCCCCACTTCTGAACAGGGCCTCGCGTGGTCCGATGAAAATTAAGTGCACTTTAAAGGGAGAAGGGTGCCATCTGGGATGAGATCCCGGTTAGCGTGCAGAGCTGGAGCGTCTACCTGAACCCCTGCTGCCACACAGTGGGGGAGACATTAGCTTAGCGATACACCCTGCTGGGGCTCCACCGCTGCCCACAACACACAGTCTGAGAGCACACCTACACACCCTAAGAACGCCTTGAAAACAAAACCCTCCCAGCTTGTGTAAAAACCGCCAAAAAACCAGTAAGCACTTAGCCAAGTTAAACAATGTCCAGCTCCTGCCCCCGAAACAAATAAAGAAACAGAAGCCTTCTTTTTATTGACCTATTTCTCTTTGCTCATCAAGCATCACATTAAAGCCGACTTGTGGGTTGGTGCTCTCTGCTTTACAATACGTTTTATGTTTGTGGTATTGCAGTGTGTGTGGCAGTGACGAAACGCTTCTGAATTGGCCGCCAAAATACTTTCCACTGAGCGACGTGACCCGGTCTAGGCAAGAATCCCAGAGTTCCCAGGGGCAGCGGAGTTTAGCGATGGGTCAAATGTCATTTGAATAGAAAGAGAGGATACCAGCAGCATTGCCAGACAGACAGGGTTAGGGTGTGACTGACCGTAACCCACCGGTGCTCTGGACAACTTGTTAGTAAACAGGATGTCATTAACACTGGGAACACAGATACACGTGTACACACACACATACACACACTATTTAACCTTGTGTGATGTGTTGATGTGTTTGGAATGTTTAAGTGTGTGTGTGTGTGTGTGTGTGTGTGTGTGTGTGTGTGTGTGAGAAAGAGAGTGTGAGATGGCAGAAGACAGCGTGAGGTAGATGGTGAAACAGGGACTGAGAAAGCGTTGTCGCTGGTTACGCTCAGTTCCGACATGCAAGAGCCAAGCCATTTTGCTTTTCACCTCAGGACGGTTATATACAGTGTATTTGTAAACAGTCGACCCGGTTCATGTCAGCTCGTCATTGCCAGTCGTTCATGCGGCCTTGTTGGTTGACATTGACCACCGGTCACATAGTCACGGACTCTTCTCTATACTTATTTTGTTCCATGAATGGGTCAGGTTAGCCTTTGTGTGTAGCGTGCAATGTGGGGGTTTACAGTTCACTACGGTCTGGTCCAGGGTCTGAAGTCAGAGCCTTAAGTGTACTGAGCTGTCAGCTCTTATTGTGGTGTCTGGGCCTTCCCCTAATTAGTGTCTGTGCTGTGGGATCGGGAAGTGGGCCTTGCCTGGATTCATCTGTCAGTGCGGTCAGACCATCCTCGCCTACCTCCTTCTCTCCACCTCAATGCCCCAGCAACTGTTTCCTTAGATAAACTCAGAGAGAGTCCGAGCCCGGGCCCCTCCGCCTGTGCCCTCATTGGCTGCCTGTGGCCATTGCCACGGGGAGAATCGCTACGGTGACAGGTGTTGATTGAGCATGAGAGGGAGGAAGTGGAAGAGAAGGCCACTTCCTGGCAGACAGTTTTATCAGCTAGGGAGCAGGGAGGTCAGGGGAGGGAGTCGGATCGGGGAAGGAGGTTGGGGGGGTGGGACAGTTGTCACACACTACTAAATGTATACAGTTAGGAGAGTGGAGGGTGTGGGTGGGGCCTGGTGGAGGAGGCCCGAGGCTGCTGACCCAGGGAATTCTCCAACAGGTTACCTACACTTGGTAACTTAGTACAAAAAGTAGTTTTCTTCTGTTCTCTGTTGTCTTTTGCTGTTGAGCGGCAAAGTGTGCATTGTAGCTTAGCAACATGTTGATTTAGAAAGTTAGGCCTTTTGAAATCAGTTATTTCAGCAAAACTTTATTTAAAGTGATGATGCCTGAATCTATATGGAACATGCATCGCATTTGTAATTTTGTATTTTTCTCATGTTTTATAATATTTCACGGTGAGTTCAAATTGGTTCTAAAGTCAAACGTCGACATTGAACTGGGAACTCTAAGGCTGGGGGCTGCTGACACGGGAAGGGAAAGGGAGCGAGAAGGAAGAGAGAGGAATAATAATGGCAGGGGACTAGGCCTCCTCTCCACCTCCCTCTCTCCCTCCTCTCTCCTTCCATAGACCAGCGGGGTCCAATTCCTCCACTTGAGCGCTCAGGACCGGCAGCGGGCTGATTAGACGTACACCCCCAGCCGCGCTGCGCCAGGACTCTGCAGCGGGACGACTTCAGAAGCACCGACACTCCACGCCGGCCCAAATAAAACCTGACTGCTCCTAATGGACAGGTCCTAATCTCCCCTCGGTTATTTGAAGATTTCTCTAGCCCGCTGCTGGCCACGGCAGAAACAATTTCTTAGGCTTTGTTGATAAAACCGTCCGCGCTTCACCGTTGCTTATCGACCGTCGACGAGCCGCTATTTTTAATTAGAAGTGAGACACCACAAGTGCACAATTAACAGCTGGTAATTATCGTGCTCTTCAGAAGTGCTACACTCTGCTTTCATTTCAATTATATAATGGACAAGTGGCTTTTTGATCTCCAAATTAGTGAAGCCTTGTAATATTTGTTTTGCGGCAGATCGGACGGTGAATGGTGGCCTGTGGTGGCCGTCCTCCACGTGATTGATGTGTGCTCAGAAAAAGGGATATTATAACAGGAATAGTCTATCAGGAAATGCAAATCGCACCTTCATGTTAATGAGTGGGAGAACACAGGGCTGGGCAGGCCAGTGGAGGCGTTTCATGTGGGAAAACAAGTGGCCACTCTGCCGCAAACTGATTAGTACATTTGAATTTGAAAGTTTAATTAAGTGCTTCTCATACCGATCGTTTTGGAGAGTGACACATAACATTAAACTATTTGATACTTAATTTGGTCGGCGTTTGATTGCGATGCACGTACGGTTAAATTGGCTGTTCGAGCGTGGAGCATTGAGAGCTATCCCAAAGGAAGCAGAAGCCATTGACTTCATTTAAAACCTTTAACTAATAAGTGATGAAAATGTATTTAATGACCAATGCACTCTTTGAATGTATAAAGCGGAACACTTGTTCGGTTTTAATTAGTATTGATTCCCATCTCTGTACATGGCTGTTGTATTGTTTTTAGTTTAGAGTTTACATTTTCCCCCATCAATATGAAAATATACAGACCTCAATTGATTTTGTGATTTAGTGAAAGCATACAGAGTGTTGAATCAGAGAGAAAAACATTTAATTCACAATCTTAAGGGGATATTCTTCACCCTGACAATATAGAAAATGTTCAAATAGAAGTGCTATCTATGTTATTGACTTTGTTAATTGCTGTATTCCCCAGGCCAAAACAGGAGTTATAATGGGATTTTCTATGAACATAGCATTGTATTCAGTCTTATCGGTCATTGTCTTTATTAACCATAGACACCAAATTTGTATTGTTAAATAAATCTCTCTACTTTGATAATTAATCTATATTCAGAAAAGTATTATTACTTATATTGTATTACATCAACATTCTGTATCAATCAAGTCATTATTGCATTAAAAAAGTATTTATAAAATAATTTTTCTGTGAGATATTATAAGAAATTATGTAGAGGTCTGCAAGTAATAACCTTGATCTACAAGGTTATTAATTACGTGTTTCTCTAAGTACCTGATTAAAACACAGTTTTACTACATGTTTTTACTGTACTAATTTCATCCTTACACCTTCAAAATCATACGTCTTATGTTAACATAATTCATTTTGCTTGTTTAAAAGGATTTCTGGTGTTACAATTTACAGGTACATTGTAGGCATTCAACACAGGGAGTGTGTGCTACGTCAGTCAGCCTAATGAAACCATTAAAGTGTGTAAAGAAGTAATAGGCACTTAAATATGTGTGTGAATAATTTTATACGGGAAAAGCAGACCAACCTGTGTTTGCTCCTAAATACTCACAACAAACCAACACCTAACATCTTCACCTATTATTCAACATTTCTGCTATTTAAAATGGGCGATAGATGAAGTCAACAACCTCAAACCGCCAAAGGAATTTTGCATTGGAAGATTATTGGCAGTTCATTTTGAAATAAACACCAAGTATTTAAATTCAAACCAGGTCATTACGGATAGTTCTGAAACAAAATGTCCGTCATTAAAGAGGTCCATGTGGCTCTGTTTAGGGTCCCTGTTAGCTTTAATTAGGCCTGAAAAGCTTTTCTTCAAGCTCCATGGACACCATCAACAAAACATTCTGAGGACATTGGAGGGGAGGAGGGTGTTCCCCATCTTCCTCCAGGTGTGTACCAGCGCCCAGGGATGGGTCTGGGATACCGGTGTGTGTGTGTGTGCGCTTTTTTTCCGTGGAAGTTTGTGTGTCTGCGATTGCGCTTTCTTCCAATCTAATCCAAACTGCTGTTACTGTCATGTTCCGCTCGCTCCCTCACTGTCCCCCTGTATTTTCTCTTCAATCTAGCTGTCATCAGGCAGCTGTCACTCTGCATGTATGTCAACCACTCCTCCCCTTGGCCCACGACCACAGTCATCTTCCTACACACACACACACACACACACACACACACACACACACACACAAACACACCAACCTGTGGAGAACACAGCTCGTTCAGTAGTAGAGCCACAGAGAACCTTTAGGACTGTTTTCCCAGAAATACAGCAATGTACATTGTCATAATTTGGCAGATGCTCTTATCCAGAATGACTTGTGGTTAGCAAATGCATTTTAATGTATTTAGGTAAACCAATTAAAGCAGCTGTAGTAAGAACACTGTACACTGGCTCGTCTTTGTATGCACTCATCTCCGTGTAGCATCCTGCTAATCTGGATGTGCATTTTACTTTTACATGATTTGCATTTAAGTCTTTTAGCAAATGCTTTTATTTAAAGTGATCTGTATTTATTGTATGCATCTTAAAGGGGTAACGCACTGGAAACTACGCATTTTTATAATGCGTAAAAATAAAATTTTTACATGTACTTTTTTTATGAGCATAAATTAAACATCAAATAAATGTTTCATAAACAAGAAAAAAAAAAACAGATTTAGTTGACATCTCTGTTGTTGAGCATTTCTCCATTATCAAGAGCCACCTGACAGGTGTGGCATATCCAGGGGCTGATTTAACAGCCTGTTTGTTACACGGGTACACCATGCGCTGGGGACAATAAAAGGCTGCTCTAAAATGTACAAGTTTTGAGGGAGGGTGCAATTGGCATGCGGACCGCGTGACCAGATCCTGTCATGCCGTTCACCTTCCCCCGTCGCCTCATGTTTCAGCAGAATAATGGACGGTACCATTTCTCAAGGATCTGTACATAATTCCCGGACTTTGTGAAGGTCCCTGTACTTCCATGGCCTGTATACCCCCCCACACATCATGTTTGGGATGCTACTGTGTCATAGGGAATCTGAACTTCTCCCATCTGGCTGATGCTGACTTAAGGACCCGCTCCAATAACTCTATGTTAGCTCGCTAGCCAGTTAGCAAGAATGGTCAGCCCAAAGACAAACAAGGGGAGGGAGGGGGGAGGTGGGGCTCTGGAGTGGTGCCGCGGTCTAAGACACTGATTCACAGCTCTGCTGCATCGACGCGATAGGTGACTGGTCGCTGCAAACTCAATGTGACTGGCAGTCTTGCGAAAGGCCATGTGAATTGGCTCAGCATCGTCAATGAATGAATGTTCAGACAGGATTACCTTGCAACATACACTTTTTAACTCAGCCATTTACGCTGCCACAGACTTTAAAATGAGTCAATATTTACAAATACGGTATAAGGTGTACTGGTACTGGCCAAGCCTACTGGTATGTGATTCAGATGACATGGGTTTAACTTTGCCTAATGGGTCCGACTTGGGGTAAACGGGTGGTGGGGGTAAACGGGTGGTGGGGGTAAACGGGTGGTGGGGGTAATTGGGTGGTGGGGGTCAGGGGATTGTGCAGGTCAGGGGGGTGAGAGAGAACACAGTCCGGCGGTACTGTCCGGTTAAATCATGGTAAATACAGGGAAATTGACATCCATAACAAATAACATCAATATTTTCCCAGCACCGCTAAGGGGTATTGTGTTGCTTCGACTACGAGGAGAACGAATCAGCTTCCAACAATCCCAAAATAAACATCCTCCTTGAGAGCGGTCTCTTTGGTTGGGCTTATTTCACGTCTGAGAGGGCTTTGGAAAGCCTCTGTAGCTGTACAGGTTATTGCATGTAACATGTCCGTAACAAGGTGGATGTTACAGTTGGACAGCTGGCATGTGTGTGGCAGAGGGGAGCGGACCAACTGATTCGAATGCTACACTCAGACGAAAACCATCCAAAGTCAATGACACCAAATGGAAGATGTCAGAACTATTGGTCCTAGGTGGTCAGTTTTTTCCCACTTAAATATGAAATATGTAATGCTTTCCTACAGTATTATTTTCTTTATTTCTCCTCCAATACTGGGTCTTTCTTGTTTTGATTAAGAGTGACTTAGAAAAGCCTAGCAGTCTTGAGAAACACACAGACCCTTCCAACGACAGTGCGCATAATGCCGATTCTATGTTCATTGGGGGAGAAAGCTTGAGAAGGACAGAGTGCAGACAGGCTGGGAGGGTGGAGAAGGGAGGAGAACGTGATGGAGAAGGGAGAAGAAAGAGATGCTAGGACAGAGAGAATGAAGAATGAGGAGCCTCCTTTGAATTTGTGCTTCATTGTGAAATGTCAAACAATACCCGTTTTGATAACCTCTGATCTCCCTGTAGATAGGACCAAGGCTTGACACAAAAGCTCTTTTCGGGCCTGTTTCGAGTGGCTGGGAAGGCGAGAGAAAAGGATTAATTAAATTAAGCTGACTGGCCCAAGAAGACTTATTATGAAGTCCTTTTCAGTGGTACCAAGGTGCCTGTAGTTTCACAAAAGAAAGAAGCTGGTTGAACCTCAGTGACTAGATGGGAACGTGTCCACTGACATTGGGGTGGCCTGACCATTACACACTGGACGTTTTCTTCTTGTAATTATTGATAATGCAAGGTACATTTTTTTGTTGATGTGTCGGTACATTGAATCATTCTATGCAGTGGATGTATGGTGATTCTGTGGTTCATAGATGGGACAACGCCGTATATTGTAGTGTTTTAAGTGTTTAATCCTGTAATGACGAGTTACCGGTTAACATTTTCAAGCGCTCACACATTACACTAACAGTTGTTGATTTTGAAACCGATCTTGGATCGTTCAGTCGGGAATTCCTTACGGCGTTGGATTCATGTCGTATCTCACGGTATTTTCGGAATCAGTGTTTGATTGGCTTGTGTAATTGAGTGTGACCCGCCGGGACTGCATCCCTGTTGTATGTGCTCGTCCCCACGCTGTGTGTGTGTGTCTCCGTGACGTGCCTGAGTTTGTCAGATGCCTCAGTCTGGGGCGGCGCGCCATTTGTCAAGGCAAGATTCATTATGTGTGTTTCCCGGTGAAACCGCTGTGATCACCGCTGACCCCCCGGTGACAGCCGGCGCTCCTCCATTATGTCACCACGGACGCCCTGTCACCAGCCCCACTATCTAACAGTCTGTGTGACACTCCTAGGTGGGACCTTAATCTCTCATCCTGGTGTGTGCCTGTCGGACTGCGAATGTGTTTGGGAGAAGGGTGTTCTTGTGTGTGTGTGTGTGTGTGTGTGTGTGTTTGGGAGGGGGGTGTTCTTGTGTGTGTGTGTGTGTGTTTGAGGAGATGCGAGCTCTTCTGCTCCTGCTGTGTTCGGTCTTTGATGCGTTCAAGTCTTCTTCCTGCAGTTCTGCTTGGACACAGGTGTTTTCGTCCAAAATGACATTAGCAGAGTATATTAGCAACATTTGATCGGAATAACGCCGTACAAAGATCCTCCAACAAAAACATCCACGCCGGACACGGACACCTGCTCTGTAGCCCTGCTGCTGTAATCACTACTTATTCAATTATGGCCTATTAGAGGATGGGTGTTGCCAATTCCTCCGCCCAGACTATTTAGCCCCTGCACTCCATCAGGGGAGACCCCGAGGGCCCTCCTGAGCCTGTGATTAGTGTTGTGTCTGCAGAGAGGTGACAGAAACCCTCTTCAAATATTTTAGCTTCATTTTACGGCTACCGAGATGCAATTACGGAGCAGCAGTTCATTAGCGCCCCGCCTCTCCTTCATGTTTTATGCAGGCTCTCGGTTTAAGGCTCCATTAATGAGCCAGCTAGGCCTGGCCACCGCCCCACTGCACGCTGGGTTATGTACACTTGTGAGGTGTTGATTCAAGGTGTGTGTGTTTGTGTGAGCAGGGCCATACACAAGGTGGATGTGACTGAAGGCGCCCGTGGTTTGGCAGGGCCCCCTGTACTTGATAATATCAATGTGGTGGATAAGTGAGGGGCCCCCGGGCACATACCTTTTAGGTGGTCCAGGATGCCTGGCACCGGTCCAGCGGGTGAGGGTGTGGACAGCAGGTCAGTGGTCAGTCGCACCCGCCCAGCCCCGCCCAGTCCCTGCTCCCCCTGCTCCTGCTGCGTTGGCTGGTTTCCTCCTTGGATAGAGGTTTGGCTAGAGGTAGAGGAGAAAGAAGGGGGCCACTGGGGGTGACTAACTGCACCTCCCCGTGCAGAGAAATGTCCATCTGCATCCAGCATTGAGACAGATGAGGCCAATTTGGTCCCTTAAATTTTCTGCCGTGTGATGGATGTGTGGCGGAGGTTATGGGTGGGGCAGGGGGGCGGGGGGTCCACTCCTCCGGCCCGGCGAAGAAGGAAGGGACACCCGGACATCGGGCGGGTTATTGATGACCTCAACGTGCCACGCCACGCCGGCCAAACCCCGGCTAATAGGCTAACTGGAACGCGGGCCTGACGGATGTTGCTCTCACGGCGGATTAAGGCAGACCCATCTGTACGACTGATGAGCTTTTGATAAGAGCGATCCTCCTCGGGCCTCGATAAATATTTTATCAAGCGTAATGGAAATTGTCAAATCAATCTAATTGTGTAATACATTATGAAGACATCAAAATTAAACAAAGCACATATGCTATCATTTAGTTTTTACGACGGGCAGCCGGCTGGGTACCCGTGGGGCCTTTAAGCTGGCAGTGCCCACTCTGGATATACGTCCCTCTGTGTTGCCCACGAGGCGCCTCGCACACATTTCATCAACGGATCCATTTCTCAAATGTAGACTGTGAAGCATAATTACATTAGGGCCTGATGGCATTAAGCCACAGCAGAGAAAGGAAGAAGTGGGAGAGACAGAAAGTGAAAGAGAGAGGGAGCGTGTGTATGTGTGTGTGTGTGTTCTAGTGTGGCATTGCCGTCAGTGTACAGTGTGTCATTGTAGCAGCAGCATGCACCTGATTAACAGACATTTTGTCAGTAACTTTGTACATTGTTAGATATTGGAGGTAAAATAAACCAGGCTGTGTTTTATTATATTTTGGAACAGACAGGAATACACTCAAGAGTAAAAGAATCAGAAGCGTATGGTGTGTGTGACGTTGGTCTATATGACTGAGGGAATTTGTGATGGGATGAATCACTTTTTTGATTAATAATCACACACACACACACACAGACACACACACACTTTACATCACTGCAGGGGACAAATGTGCCAAACAATTCAAACTAAGACATAGGCACAAACAACATCTCTCTCAAGTACAAACACACATGTACAAAACACACACACACATATACAAAACACAAACAGAGAGTTTGTTGGGCAATGCTAGCTCTCATTCACTTGCAGAATTATCTAATGAAAAACCTAATAAAGTTAGGTATTAGTTGGTCAAGCCACTAACATTGACAAGTGGCCTAACAGTGTTTATTTTTATCCCACTCCACATCTTTACTCTTTATCATCACACCCCCCCCTCCTCCCTCTGATTCCTCCCTTTGATTCCCTCAGGGGTCTTGTGGGGTCTGTACCTGATGCATCAACCCTTAAATCCCAGCTTGACGGATGGTCTATTGAAACAATGTGAGAGCTAAGATGTTATTCTGTTTGCTTTTGGATCTGACAGGCGTGAGTTAGCGTCGGCATGGGATCCGATCTCATTAGGCCAAATGCTGGGGTAAAATAATCATAAAAATCATTTGGCAACCAGCATCCACTTAGGAACGCCTGTCACGCAGGTTAAAAACTCTGCAAATTTGAGCGGGCAGAATGAGTGAGAGGGAGGGAGAGATGGAGAGAAAGAAAGAGAGAGGGAGGGAGGGAAGGAGGTGGTGGCTCATATGCTCTATGCCGTTAGGGACTTTTAATGATATGGAGTGGTTGAGTTGATATGGAGGCGGCAATGTCTTTTCATTGATTATATTGACTGTGGTTAGAGAACCATAGCAGTGTGTGTTTGTGTCTGTGTGTGTATGTACCTTTGTGTGTGTGTGTGTGTGTATCTGTTTGCGTTTATGCGTGTGTGTGCATACTTGTCAGTGTTACGAATGCGGTAGAAACAGTGGTTCTGAGTTTAGGATCTATATGCAAGTGACCACTTTCTTTTCCTCTTCTCTCTTGCTCTTGCTCTCTCCTTTTTGTCTCTCACACACACACACACACACACACTCCCTCTCCTTCTCTCTCGCTCTTCCCTCCCCAACTCGTCCAAACATACATCTTTATCAAGCGCCTGTTGTCAGACAACATTAGATAATTAATAGGCCATTTGTCAGGCCTGTAAGAAACATGTTAAACCCCCCCCCCCCCGTTCTCCCAGGATAAATCCAGCTGTCTGCTCCGACGCCTTTGTTGTGTTACGCAGCCATCGGTGGAACACACCTACCAATAAAAGGCCTCATTATTAATCACAACTAATGCTAATTAATTATGTGTCTGTGTGTATCTTTGTGTGTGTCTTCACAGAGCGACCAGGCCTATAAGTTTCAGTTGTTGTTCAGTGTTAATTGGTGGAATTAGTGCAGGGACCCTAATTGAGTCTTTTCCATTGGGGGCCCGGAGGTGTAGTTGACTAACGAGCGGCTGGAGAAGAAACCAATGGCAATGTACTCATTAATTAACACTCTAAGTGTGAGTGTGTTTGTATGTAGTAAGTGTGGGGGTTATAGCTTATGAAATAAATAATGAGCCAATTCGTAATGCTGTTCTGGTATGCCCATATATAACTAGTTTATAATATGTATGTGTGTAGATATATATATATATATATATATATATATATATGTGTGTCATGTAAAAAAATTAAGACATCCCATAAAATGTTTCCTATGATTGTCTTCCAGTCTCTGACATCAACTGGGAGAAAGTTTTTCCTCTCCTCCATGTTTGAGGGGTTTCTTGCATGCATAGCCCGTTTCAAATCAACACAGCATCTCAATAGGATTAAGATCCGGGCTTTGACTTGGCCATTCCAGAACTCTCCATTTCTTTCTTTTGAGCCATTCCTTGGTGGATTTACTTGAATGTTTTAGGTCATTGTCGTGTTGCATAGTCCACATCCGCTTAAGCTTCAATTTCTGACAGATGGTCTTACATTTTCCTCAAGCACCCTCTGATACAATGAAGAATTTGTAGCAGATACTATGATGGTGAGCTGGCCACCCCTGCTGCAGCAAAGCAGCCCCAAACTATGAAATGTCAACCCCCATGCTTCACAGTTGGTATGATGTTCTTGTGCTCAAATGCGGTCTTTGGTCTGGACCACACAAGTCTTCTGTTACCGTGCCCAAACATCCTACCTCCGAGCTCACCATGGTGATACACAGATTTCAACAATCAAGAGCAAACCAAACTAAATGTATGAGGTTTAAATAAGACAGGCTCTTCCACATTCTTCTCTAACAATGTTCTAATCTATTTCACCTGATTCTGAAAGATCAATCAATCTTCATGTGCAATCAAATGCAATCAATTGCATTTCTATTATGTACATTTTACTAATATTTATGTTTTATCAGATTGTTTATATTCCCGCCATCCCTCAATATTGTTAAAATGAAGGGCATTAATGTCCATATGTTGAAAAATACAAAGATATTCATGTGGTGTCCTGTCCTTTTTCACATGGTTTTAATAATTACAATTGATATTTATATATGTATTTGAAGTCATAATAAAGCACTCTTTATATTTAGGAGGGACCACAATTCCATTCTGTTCTTAGTTACCGTGTAACACCGGGTGCCTGGATACAGGGCTCATCGGTGTTATATTGCTATCCTAAAGTTGTTACCGAAAACATAAGAACTAGAAAGAGATTGTATTGTGATAATCCTTTTTGGTATATGCTCTTCTAGCGAATCAGCATTCCAGATTGGCCTAAACCAATCTCTTTATAAATCAGGCTATTCCGTCTGCATTCAGTGTACTCTAGACTTGTGTCCTTGGTTGAGTGACATCGCCTTTCCCCTGCTCTTTTTCTGCCCGGCTACTGAGTGGCTCCTGTTGGCCCCTGGAGGCCCCACAGTTGCTCAGCTTCCCGGTAAGCTCAGTATGCCCAGTGGAAGCAAAGGATTCACACAAAGCAGCACTAAGGCCTTGATTACGACACAAAGACACAGTTAATTATGAAGCTTATTGCTGTGCTTCTCTCTGGGGCACGGGCCCACAGTGTTCGTTCAACACGTAACCTCCTCGCGCCGCTGTCCCACGCGCTTTGTCAAAACATGGAGGAACATGGAGGGATTGAGGAGTACAAAGTCATTAGTAGCGTTTTAGAGAATCTAAATAACCTTCTGTTATCTTGAAAACTCTCAGTGTGAATTCAAAACTCGATTTGCAGGTTTTTGTCCAGAACCTGTTGAGGTAGTTATTTGTTTTTATGTTGATCTAGAAACATTTATGAATGGTCAAAATTATATATTTTGAAGATTTTTTTTATCCATCACAAAATGTGTATCGTCTTCATACACCTGGATAGTTGCATAATAAGATCAGAAAATCTATGACATTTTGGTTGGGCTGACAAACAATATGCAAATAATATGCCATTTGTTAAACTTTGTTTACTTGATATAAATATATATGTACAGGTTCATATCTCTCTTTCTTTTTAATCTCTTATTCTTACAAAGGACCCAATGCATTCTGTGATGTACAGGGTCATATATCTCTTTATTTTCAATCTCTCATAATTACATAGGACCCTATGCATTCTATGAAGTACAGGTCATATCTCTTTCTCTTTTTCATCTCTTATCCTTACATAGGACCCTATGTATTCTGTGATGTACAGGGTCATACCTCTCTTTTTCATCTCTCATCCTTACATAGGACCCTATGTATTCTGTGATGTACAGGTCATGTACATCTATGCATTTTGTGATGTGCAAGACAAAATCATGAAATCCAGATTTTTTTATCATATTACATTAAAACAGACAAAAAGAAAAATGTAGGGATCAGTAATCCGTGTTAAAATGAAATAGTTTTGCCCTTAAGACATAAAATGTTCTGAACCAGATGCCCTTGGGGATTCGCTACCACTTCCTGCTAATGAAAAGGCTATATAAAGGCTTTATAAAGGTTATATAAAGGCTCTCCACAAAACCATTTCCATGAAACGTTCCTGTTACTACAATACAGAAGTCTTTGTTTACAGATGCTAACATTAGTTGAGCACTCCAGAAACACTGCTGGACAACAGACCCTTGCTAGATGACACCCAAACAGCTCAACGCTTGTGGATATCCAATTTAGTAATTCTTACATCCGTTTCAGGGTAGGACTGAATGGCAGACTGTGACATTAAAAAATATGTTGTAAGGACGTTTCCCTGTGATGCCTCACTCAAGGGGTGTCCCTGCCCAGTCAGGAATGGGGCTCACGGGTCGGAGGTCAGTTGTAATGTCAGTGTTGACCCAAATGTCTGTGGGTGGTGCATGCTAGGATGCTCTTATATATATCCCAGCAGGCACACAAGGCCGGTAAAATCCATCAAAAACGTCTTACCAGTACTGCCTCTCTTATTTCAGAACAAAGCCATCTTCATCCAACCTGGGTTATTAGTATGTGTCCCCTGTCATATGTCGTCCCTCATCAATGAATGAGCCTTGCAGAAAAGTTGAGCCCATAATCGAAAGAAGTGAAGAGTTAACCTCCATACTAAACTGCACATCCTTCGTGACCATAGGCTTCTGTGATGGCGATGCTAGCGGAGTGTGATTTCCCAAGCTAAGAATAACTGAACCATCAGCCTCCTACTCGGGCAGATTTCATGTAAAATTGTGTCGTAACGGGATGCATATGGATCCCTTATGGCCACCTCTGCCTCTTAAGTGTGTGTGTGTCTATGTTCACAGGTAGGTTATTTCTCTGTAAACACGTGTTTCTGTTTGTCCCGTCGGTCGCTCCCAGGAGTCCCCAGGCGGTGTGCTGGGTCACGCCTCCATTAAGGCTTTTGTCACAGTGATTAATGGCTCCTTCTGTCATCTTTAATTGACTCCCTGATGACGCCGGGAATCACGCCGGCGTTGGCGCTGCATGCGGGTAACGGCGTGATGTATGGGTACGCCCAACACCTTGTGGCAGAGGTGAACATCCTTATGCCCATGCAGATAGCGGCCCGGGGAACCAACGTCTTCTCCGCTAATAGAAATGAATGAATTGGGCTTCGGGGGGGGGGGGGTGGTTAGATGCAGTGTTGCGAGTGCACTCATCCGTGCGTGGCGTCAGGTTTGTTTGTTTTAAGTCTGATTCGTTGTTAGACTTCTGTTGCTCTCTTAATGTACGTGTTTTGCCTTAAAGGCCCACTAGCTTGTTTAGCTCCGCAAACGAAAGCACTGAGTGATGACGCTATATTTTTTGGACCGCTCCAGCACGGTGGGTGGAGGACGGTACCTCACGTTTGCGGACAGATTTTAATGCCATAGACTCAGTAGCTAGTTGGCTAAAGTTCAGTGTGTTACTGAGCCTCGCCAGCCGACAGCTAGTCACCTCTCCTGTCCTGTGGCTCGCTGGCGTGTTTCCTTTTCAAAGGTTCTTTAGAAGCAGTTCTGTGTTCAACTGTTAACTGCTTATTGGCTTGAACTTCTGTGTGTGTGAGCTGCTTAAGTCTTGTGGCCCTTCGATATACGATGTGACAACAGGAAGGCAACACTATTTTGTGAACATAACAATGTCATTCTGTCGACATTTTGTAGCCTGCAACCTAAATATATCATGGCACGTAAGTTGAATACAAGTAATTGAATGTACCACAACGCAAACACACACTTGATGGTCTGTCTAGAATCAACTCCATTGTGGAGCAGTAGAATGTCAAGTAATGTAGAGAGTGACCCAATGGCTGGAGAGGGCCTTTACAATCACAGCTTTGTTCAGCCAGATATGAAAGGCCAGTCTATGCAGGGTCAGCATTGGATGTTGGGTGTTGGACTTGTTACTGTATAATCATAATTTCACATCTTTGATAATGATGTTTATGAACATTGTGTACAGGAAGTGGCCTCGGACTGGATTTCCCCTTTTTACCCAGAATTCTTTTAGTGGTTCTCCTTTTAAAGGAGGGCGTCAGCTCGAAGTGTTGAGGTCATTGCCAAGATAAAACAAATAAACAAAAGGGTATGCCCCTTTGTCACTCCCCCCGCACACACACACACACACATATACGCACACACATATACACACCGCCTAACACAAAAACTAAAAATGTTGTTACAGATTTCCAGTACCTTACATTTTAAGACGCTGAACACAGCATATTCGCTTTTTGGGAAGCATTTACCTTTCTAAAATATATATGTTCATGGATCAAACTTCCCCCACTTGAATCAAGCTTGTTTCTGGTCTGAATTGAATATAAACTATGAGACCAGTTGGAGGAAAATGTCGGAGTAGGAACGGAGGGATACTGTTACCTTTAAAAGCCCCTGGTTTCAACCATATGGCAAACCTAATGTCCAGGGCTATAAGCACGTTACACAGTCTTGCACAGAAAATCATTACACACGCTTGTAGAGCCTCTTTGCGTTTCTAGGCCTGCGCAGCTTGACAGACGTTTAAAAGCTTTGCTCTTTAAACATGCTGGCCCACACAGTGTGTATGTCAAACACAATGGTAACACAGAGTGTGGTGACGGCCTACTGCACCGGAGAGAAACTACTGAGGACCAACCCTGTCTTTCAGACCTCACTTTTTCCTGCAGACTGAACACACACTCTGACATGTATACACACAGAAACAGGAAAGGAAACGCACGCTTGCACGTGCTCAAAAAGCAACATTGGAAACATTTAGGCACTTTGGACATGTAAGTCAAATATATTCAGTTGTATGATATGCACATGTATGCAATTATTGAGCAGTCAATATAAGATTTGGTTTTGAAAATGATTTAAGACCCTTTTGATAGATAATTCACAGCTATCGCTAAAAACATATTTTGTCTCCATAATTCTTTATTTTGCTGTTAGTATTACAGGGCATTTGATACCTATGATATGTTTAAATCAGACAAAACTTGATACTCTACACCCAATATATGGTAGCACAGTTTTGGTCCAAAATGACAGGTAAGCGTTCCAGTCCAGTCCAGCATTTTTTCTTGCATTTTTAAGTGTTATTCTGCTTGAAGACCCAGTTAACTTTGACGGAGACCCAGCTTTCTAAAACTAGGGTTGACATAGTGCCTCTTCTCTGACCTATCCTGATTGTCTTTCGGTTCTCTCTTCATAATGCAGGACGCCCTTTAGAAACTGGTTAAATTAGGATTATTGATTTTGGTGAATTTTCTTGAGTGTAAAGGTAGATTATATTGTTCATCAGACATACCAACCACATATACTAATGTACATAATTAAAGCTGACAACTGTTGTTGCTTGATTGTCAGAACCTGTCTTTGGGAGCGTAAGCTGAGAAGCACCACAAAATATTCAAATAGAAAAACAACAAGATCTCATTTTCCTAGATCACTGTATTTAAAAGAACATCCCCACAGAGAACGTTGATGATGATGATGATGATGTATTGTTCAGATGGTGCTTGGGAGAATCAACAACAGGAACGGGCAAAGCAATGGAAGATTGAGGTGTGTTTGTGTGTGTGTGTGTGTGCGGATCAAAGGTTCAGGCTGACAGCGCAGCGGTGCGGTGTCACACAGCCCGTTCTGGAATGTTCTGAGGCACAGGGATGTGCAGCTAGAGCCTCATTAGCAGCCCCCCCCAACCCCAGCCACCCCCCCCAAAGCTGTCAGGGCACGTTAGCCACAGCCTGCCACAGACACACAGGGGGAGCGGCTGCTTCCTGTGGAGGGTTTCCTGTCTGCCTGTCCTCCCTGGACCCGCAGTCGGATTCCTAGTCGGCCCGGCTTCTCCTATAGGCTGTTTTCAGATGACACCTTCACTCCTTACTGTGACAAATGACTTCCTTCGAGGAACATGTCCAAGTTAGGAACTGTCCCATAGTGCACTTCTTCTGACTTGAGCAGCGTAGAGCGCTGCAGTGATGGGTTACTTCAGGCCTCGTTAAGGCCTCGTCTCTTCATTTGCAACTTTATAGTGCACTTTGTTAGACTTAAGGACGTCTGTGGTTCCTGGGTCAAAGAAGGTACACCATGAATAAGTCCACTGAAGACTTTTGGCCGACATGTTTTTTATCACATGCCAAGTAGTCTTCAGTAGGTGTTCTGTACCAAGAAAATAAAGTTGTTGTCACGAACCCTGCCTCACATATCTGTTCTGATGTTGGTGAGTTTTCAGACCGGGTAGGATTCATTCTGCACTGAACTGGTCTGGATTCTATTTCATCTACTGGATAAAATTTAAGAAGTGGTAAAGGAAAATGTTTTTATCCATTTACAAATTCAGTGTACATTGCCATTTTGGTGAGCTTCTGATCGTAGATTTCACAGCATGGTTGCACTAATCTGTCCACAGTTGTAACTCCACTCAGGACAAGAGCTTGGTTAGCTTGACGATAAGTCTGTGAACCCCCTTTTTACTGGACTCTAGTATAAAGAGGCTCTTGTCAACCGCAAGCTGTGTCAGTGGTGCAACTGGACCACACCACCTTGCTTGGTCTGTGGTGCAACTGGACCACACCACCTTTCTTGGTCTGTGGTGCAACTGGACCACACCACCTTGCTTGGTCTGTGGTGCAACTGGACCACACCACCTTGCTGGCTCTCGTTAGCCACGTACGGACCTGTCTCATTCAGCCTGGCACAGGGTCAAGGGTTAGTCTGTGATGTCCTTTCTCACTGTACTCACAATTAACCTTGGCCGGCCCGGACGCAGACTTCTCTGTTTTCACACGGCGGCAGAGTGATGAAGGTCAGGAAGGGGAAATATAAAACAGTTTAGACCAGCACAATGCTACAGTGGACCCTTTCGACCTGCCCAGCACCGAGCCCCTGGCAAGCCAAACAACCAGACCTAGCAGCTCCTTGACTCTTGACTCGGGGTGTTTCTCCCTGTGTTTCTGTCTCTCTGTGCGTTCGGTGTTACTGAGGCACTGCACTCACTGTGGCCTATTCTTCTCTTCAGACCCTTGGCCCTGTTATCACAGCACTACTTGCCTCCCCCTCCTGTTTATTTGAATGGGCCGAACTGCTCAAATATTTGTGTTTGAACCTTGTATATTTTTCCTATATTATGTTCAATGGAAGATGTAGACATGATCCTTTCCTCATGGTCCTTAGTGTTAGGTCGTAGGTCACTGGTGGTGGGTGGGGGGAGGGCTCCTTTTGTCTCTGTTTTGAAGAGTGTGTCAGCAGGACCATGTTAACTAAAACCTCTGGTCATTAATTTGGGCTTTATTACATGATTATCGACAACCGGGATTGTTTATTCTTGGCAATAGACTAATAGACTCTGTAGACTATGTGAGTATAGACTGCACGGTCCTGACGTTGTGCTGGTAGTCTACCCTGACGTTGTGCTGGTAGTCTACCCTGACGTTGTGCTGGTAGTCTACCCTGACGTTGTGCTGGTAGTCTACCCTGACGTTGTGCTGGTAGTCTACCCTGACGTTGTGCTGGTAGTCTACCCTGACGTTGTGCTGGTAGTCTACCCTGACGTTGTGCTGGTAGTCTACCCTGACGTTGTGCTGGTAGTCTACCCTGATGTTGTGCTGGTAGTCTACCCTGATGTTGTGCTGGTAGTCTACCCTGACGTTGTGCTGGTAGTCTACCCTGACCTTGTGTTTGTAGTTGAACTAGGGAACTGTAGGGAACTGGCCGGGCTCTCTGCCCTCAAAGAGATTGACATATATTTTTTTCTTTTTAAACGAATCATATTTGTATTTCGTAGTCGCTTGGTAAAAATAATCTAGCTGGGCTCCACACTCATTGGCTATGCCCTCAGGGTTTGAAGAGGAGGCACCAGCCAAAGCCTTTGACATTGACTTCAATTAAAGCAGCATTTTGGATTGACAGTAGAATCAACCAATCACAAATTGACTTGTAATAGGTGGGACAAGTCTCAAGTCTCAAGGCCCTCGGTTTTCTCAGGCTTGAGTTTAGCTAGGTGTCTTTTTGCAGTGAGTTTATGTAACTATGGCCCGGCTGTCAGCCCGGGTTTTCAATTCATTCGAAAAAGAACTTTCGGGTTTAAAATGAAAACTTTGTTTTCAAATAACAATTGTTATAAGTGAATGGACGTTTTGTTTTCCTCTCTTGCTTTGTGTTGTCCATTCATATCATGTGTAAAATATTATGACGTAATGACGTTGCAAGTAGAAGTACTGGGTACATGACAATTTGTGTTGTGGTGCTTTTTTTTTTTTTTTTTTGCATGCTGGAGGTGGAACATCGAATACAATAAAAAAAAATTCTCTCTGACAGCATTTACTGCCCGTGGTCTTGAAACAATGTGAGTAATTGCATGGTTGAATTTATTCCGCCACTATTTGAGTGACTGTTTTGGCAAATGTTTCTATGAACCAACTTTTCTTCCAACGTGGTTCCTGCTAACTAAATGTACAACCGCTGTGTGAGTGTGCTGGTTCTGTGAGACACAGCGGCTGAGGACAGTTTGACACTGCCGTCACATAATCGTTTCTCCTACATCGGTCTGCAAAAGAAAGGCCATAAGTCATGCTCTGTGTACACCGGCATCTTTGTCTATGTACAACTTTGTTTCCAATAAAGCTGTAAAATGTAAATAAAAACATATGCAATGATGTGCAAATCATTTGAACCCTGTATTTAATAGAAAAAAGTTAAAAGACAACATATCAATGTTGAATCTGAGACATTTTGTTATTTCTTGAAAAATATATACCCGATTTGAATTTAATGCCAGAAACACGTTTCCAATTATTTGGGACAGAAGCAACAAGAGACTGGAAAAGTTGTGTAATGCTAAACAACTAAACCTGCTGAAATAACACACAACTAAGTGGGTTAATTGGCGAAAAGGTCAGTAACATGATTGGGTATAAAAAGCTCATTCTAGAGGATGGGTCGTTCAACAGTGAGGATTGGTTCACCACTCTGTAAAAGACTGTGCTGGCAAATAGTGCAAAAGATTTAGAATTGTAAAACTGCAAAGAGATTGTGGATCTTATCATCCACGGCATATAATATCATCAAAAGCTATTCCAGAGAAATCTCAGAAAAAAGGCTGAAAACCAATCATCTATGGCTGTGATCTTCCAGCCCTCAGACAACGCAGCAATAAAATCATACAAGATTCTGTAGTGGACATCACTGCATGGGCCCCGACACACTTTTCGTAATCATTGTCTGTGAACACTGTACGTCATTACGTTCACAATTGCAAGTTAAAACACTTCTATGCAAAGAAGTAAGCAGATATAAACAAGATCCAGAACCGCCCCCCCCCCCCCCTGTGGGCTCAAGCTCATTTAAGATGGAGTGAGGCGAACTGGAAAATGGTCCTGGGGTTGGCTGAATCGAAAGCTGAAATCAAGCAAGAATGGGAATATATTTCACTTTCAAAACTATAGCAATTGGTCTCCTCAGTTCCCAAATGCCTGCAGATTATTGTTAGAAGAACTATTTTAAAACATTTTGCTGGCATCAAAATTATAATTAATTTTTTCCTAAAACAGTAACATTTCTCAGTTTCCACATTTGATATGTTTTCTTTACTATTTCCATAAATTGTACTAAAATGTGCTTCATAAATTATTAGCAAATTATTGCATGATGTTTTAATTACGCTGCGTTCTTGCATTTTTGGAAACAGGGTTGTATGACATCAGTTATTCTTCTGCAACTGAGGGCCCAGCTCCAATAGTCACGGTTTGCCGATGGTTGATCCTGATGTAGGACTTGTGGTCTGTCCTGATGATGTACCTATAGGCTATTCCGATGCAATACTTTAGACAGAAATGTGTGAACCTCACCCTTAAGGTATTTCTTTATTTTCTCTGTCTTTCTCCTTCAGGTGATAGTGAGGACTTTGCCCACTACACATCTAATATGTTGGACAATGTGGGCCTGTTGGATGGAGACCCCACAGGGCCACCCATAGCCCCCCAAGCAGAGGACCCTCTTTCCCCTGGCTTCTCCTGTGAGGACAACACCTCTCCCCTGGAGCCATCCTACTTCCATTCATCCCTCTACTTGCCCCGGGAAGAACTGTCAGTTCCCCCGGACTTCCAGCTGCGCCTGTCCAGTGTACCGGGTGTACCAGGTGTTGGCGGCGGCCTGGGCATCTGGGCACGGAGGACAGTGGACGTGGGTGAGCGTTTCGGACCATATGTGGGCGAGCAGCAGATGTGCCTGAGGGACCCCGCTCAAGACTGGGAGGTAGGAAAATCACTTATCGTTTGCTGTCTGGAAAAGGTGTTCAGCTCTTGTTCTTCATAACGGAGGAAGGGATGGATGGAGGACACAGCTACTACAGTCCTCCATGTTATCGTGTTCCCTGCTGATCTCTGGGATTACAGGGCCTGAGTTTCCATGGTGTTAATGGCTGGGTATTGTGATCTCACCTCAGCCAAGTCCACCGTGCCAGCAGTGAACGTCCCCATGTAGACCCTCGGTCCGTTCACTCAGTATGCTCTTAACTCAATTAAAATGAAAAGCTATAAATCCTCTTTAGCCCGGTTTAAGACTCACAGTGGCCATTGGCCAATCACAATATTGGCCAGGCCGTGCACACAATCGAAGACAGGGGGTCACAGGACAATGTCAGAGGTTAGGAGGTCAGGTGCAGCCTCTGTCTGTGTCAGCCCAGTTCGTATTTTATGGAGGGGGGGGTGGTAGAGGGGTATCAGTCTAATTGAGATCACCCTAAGAAGATCCTCTCATTGTCCTTTTTGTAAGACACCCGCAGCATGCGTGACTATCTACTGCCTCACGGACAACAAGGGAACACTAGCTAACTAACAACCAACACAATACAATAAGCCGTTTCAGTTAAAACCCTCAACAATGAAAATGCCAGCACTTATTTAAGTGATAAAAACTAAAACGGAATCAACACAAGTTTCAAACCATAAGCCCGACGTTTGCTTACTCCTCTGTGTTTGCAGAATATCTGCACTGGTCTATATAAATAGTTTTGGTTTGGATTTGGTTCGGGTGGTGTAACAGTGGTCATGGTTAGTCTTGCATCATCCACCGTCAGGTTAAAACGAGCGGCTTTGGCTCCACTTGGACTTCAACAAATGATTTCACTTCATCTGTGTGTTTCTGTTCCAAAGACCACACTTCATTACACTGCTCACTACTGAGACTCAGCACTCTCAATTGTCTTAATAGCAGAATGAGTCCGTTCTATCTGTCTTTTTGCAAACATTGGGTTTTAATATGATTGAAAACGTCTCTGTCTCTCCCAGTCAGAGATTTACGGCTGGTTGAACAAGCTCCCGTCTCTCTCTTTTCCCAGGCAGGGAAATAAAGAAAGGAAGGTTTCATGAATTTTAATCCGCCAGTAATTTATGGGGAGCTTGAATAATATGTATTTAAAAAGGAGCTGAGGATTGTGGGAGGAAAGATGGGATGGCCGGGGAGGCACTGTGTCATTATGGTTAATTACCTCAGTGACAGAGGCACATAACTCTTTTCATTAAGTAAATAAGCTGTAAAGAATTTATGATGAAATGCCACATTATTCAGAACGGATATTCAGCGATGACATCCCTGCATTAAACATGGTAAACGCCATTAAGCTGTACTCCACAGACGGCCTCGCCCCCCCACCCTCCAATCCCCCCACCCTCCAGTCTCCCCCATGCCTTGCAAACCGTCAATATGCCAATAAGCAAGGGTCTGTGTAGTAAAAAAAAAAAAGAAATTGATTTGGGTAAATGTGAGTTAAGATAGATCTGTTTGCTTTCATCATCAATTCTGTGCGCTGTGCTCGGATGATGTCACTGGCCAGGGAGCGATAAAGAGGGTGGCGCCCATCTGGACTGAATGATGGAGAGTTGAGAAGAGTGCCCGTCGTCTACGTCTGTGACAGACCAGGGGGAGGTTTGTCACCAGGAAGGCCAGCACTCCATGCCATCAACATAAATTTGGACTTTATTCATAAAGGAATGCAGTGAGTTATAGCAGAGATGCTTTATGAATACAGGAATGGTGACTTATGAGAAGGACAGCTTCAGTAAATAAAAGGGAGAGGCAGCATGCTTTGTGGGCTAGACACATGCTTCTCTGAGAGGGCACGACTTGCCAGCCCGGCCAACAGTGTGTGTGTGTGTGTTTGTGTGAGAGTTAGAGTGTGGGCAAATGTGTACATGCATTGGGGAGCTGGTGCTGAACACCTGGCCATCTACAGTGACTCTACTGGACTGGTATTTCTGTATGTATGTATGTGATGTGATGACACTACTACTCTACTTATGGTCATTATAACACCAATGCTCATGTTGTTGTATTGTTTTAGCTTTGTCCCACCGGAACCTGCAGACACTTGTAGATTACCTGATGTATTCTGTGCATAGCTCAGCGCTGAGTCCTGGACCGGTGTGTGTGTTTCTTGTGAATACGTTTTGTGTGAGACATACCTTGTCTGTCAAATCACCTGCTTGTTTACACTTAAATAAAAGAGAGAAGGGAAAAGGTTGTTGATTTTCCCTTTTTTTGGCCCGGTAGACTTCATTTGTAACAGTAGCCCGTCATCACTCTCTCCTCAATGAGATCGTCACACAAGAAGCTGATTGACATCCTGCACATGGACATTCATGACTGTGGGGGTTAGGTTAGGGGTGAGGGATGAAGAAGGTTGAGGTGAGGAGTTAGATGGTGGTGGGGGTGAGGTGTTTGGTGGTGGGTGAGGCCTGACGTGTGTAGTGGGGGGGAGGGGGGGATGATGAACAAACAGGACCAGACAAAACAGTGCTAATAGCCCTGCTGCTGAGTAACTATTACCACTCTGGCCCATGAAACATGGATAGACGGAATATTATTTATTAAGGGTTCAGGCGAAATCATTGACTTACTTTCACAAAAAGCAATTGAATGTAGCTGTTCATGTGGCGCTCTTATCACGCTCGCTTGTCAATTTGGGTCCGTTTTTCTCCCTCAGCTGTGGGGCACATTGATATTCAAACACTGTTGGCGACCGTCCTTCTCGGTTCACCCCGCCAGCGACAATGCGAGAGACGGGAGTTCTCCTTCCGACTCAATCCGTTTTCAGCGGGGTTCACCCGCCTCCTCGCCTCAGCGCCTCCTCACACTGGGCCGTGGGTTACGGGTCCGGTTCAGAGATGGGAGAAAAGCCGGGTGCCTCCCGCTGAAGAGGACCGCTGGGCGGGGCAGGGGGTCGGCGCGGGGGGGTGGGGTTTGTGGGACTGGGGTCCTTTGTGCACCTCCTGAGTGGGTGGTGGGGGTCGGCAGGAGGGTGGGGGTCTAGGTGGTGTGGTAGAGATTAGCAGCGCTGGGTGAATGAAGAGCGGAGGATTAGATGGGATGGGTTGGGCGTGGGTTGGCCCACTCTCCTAGGCCGGCCTGTCCGTCCATCTCCCGGCCTTCCATCCTCCGGCACAGGCCACAGTGAGGTGCCGGGAGAGGGTGGAGGGGGGGGGGGGGCTTGTCATTCAGCCCCTCAGATGCTCCGTCAAGACGGAGCAGCGGGATGGGCCAAGGCAGGAGGAAGCAAGGAAGGTGGCGCTTAAGGAAGGTTGTGCCCAGGGGGGCGTGGGGGGCGGGGCTGAGAGGGCGTGTCTTTTGTGTGCGGATGTGAATGCAGATGTCCCTTGTCCTGAATGAATGCAGATGTCCCCTGACTGTCCCCCTGTCCGGTGTCTCTGACGGCCTGTCACCTCTGTCACCAGGGGAGAAAGAAGCAAAAAGGGCCCAGTCTCACTGCTACCCAAAGGGACCCTTAATCCGCTGGCCCCAGCCTCTTTGACGGTCCCAGAGATGGACCCACACCGCAGCTTAGAGAGTCTGCAGCCACTGGGGAGGGATGAACCTTTCAGTCATTCAACGACTTTCAATGGACACACTCTGAGAGTCTCTCTCTCGCTAACTCTCACACTCCCACACAAGAACTTAGACATTCAGAGTGAGGTGCTCTGGCCTTAGGAGCAATTTACAAAGAAATGATCAGTGTATTGTCGTAGTCTTTATACGGTGAAACCATTACGGCACATTTTCAACTGCCCTTAAATACGCCCGCGGAAAGACTGCCAAATTGTGTCGTCGTGATAACTGTTTAGTTTTAATTAGCCTTGTTGTGTTTAACTTCAATTAATGAATTATGTGGACAACTATGCACCTTGAATCTGTAGCGGCATGTGTAAAGAGAGGCTCTGCTGTAGTCAGTGGTGACCTAACGGCCCTCATCCATCCCTGCGTCAATCCTACTATCCCCAGCCGACCCTCCAGCAGACCCATGTGAATCTCTCTCCCGTACCTGTCAGTGCCTCGGGGCTGAGGTCGAGCAGCCTCTCTGTTGCTGAGGACAAATATTGTTCCTGTCTCGTTATTACACCGCAACCTTATTCCAATTACGGTTTTGGTGTAAAGGTGTGTGTGTGTGGGAGTCCAAGCGAGGCAAAAGGGAAGACTTCTGCCCACAGGGTCCCCTCCTCATCCTGGCTTACAGTGTGTTGAAGGATATAGAGCTGTGCCACACTGATCAGCTTACTGGTGTAGTCCAATTCCCACCCTCATCATCATCCCCTTCACCTACACCATCACCAACCCCATTGCCAAACTCATCACAACCCCATCTCCAACCCCATCACCTACCCCATCACCGACCCCATTGCCATCTCCAAACGCATCACGACCCCATCTACAACATTATCACCTACCTCGTCACCATCATCTAGCCAATCACCAACCTCATCACTGTCCCCTTTCACCAACCTCCTCACCATCATCAGCCCCATCACTAACCCCCATCAGCTTTACCAAGTACAAGCTCATTCCTCCAGGCAGAAGATGGAACCATACTTTTTTACATGCTTCGTAATGTAAATATCCATTTAAAAAGCCATAAAAAGCCCTGTGTGTGTTTGCGCGTCCCTTTGTACATTCCGTCTCCTGTAAGGGCAATCGACTTCCCTCCAATGTGACTGGAGATGGAGTTGGGTTCTGTCTGCCTCTGTTCTCATTTGATTAGTAATCCTTTTTCTTGGCCCTAATCAGTTGTGTTTAGTGTTGCTGGAAGGGTAGCTTTGGGCAGGGAGGACTGTTATTATTTACGCTCTAATCCTGTGTGAGAGGAGCCGTGTGTTGAGCATTTAATGGAGAGAATTCCACTCCACGGGAGCAGCAAGCTTGCATTCCAACACTTCTGCCGGCCGCTCTCTGTCGGACAGAAAAAACAAGATCTTTACAAGAGTACGATTTACCCCTCTTCTCTTCTACCCTCCCGTTCTCTCTCTCTCTCTCTCTCTCTTTCTCTCTCCGTCTGTGGTGGCCCAGCAGGGAGGGGAAGCTAGGTTAACTAATTGAACAGGGTCAGAATGAATGGCAACTAGACAAAGGCCGGCATTAGTGGGCCTCGGTCCGGAGAAAGGTGTACCCGAGGCAACAATGCCAGGTGAAGGAGGGTGTTTGGGGGTAGGGGAGGGTAGCCTGAGAGGTCAGAGGTCATGGATCTTATTAGGTCTAAGGAGAATAGGGGGACCTGTTTGTGTGACGGGCGCTTGGGGGAGGCTACCTGGTAAGATGTTTACAATAGAGAGGTACTGGGGGGGGGGGGG
>JACXGK010006050.1:0-30307 GCA_016801125.1 Novumbra hubbsi
AAAAAGTGTTCATACCCAATGCCTGCTTCAAATCATGGGTATATGCTAATGCCAAAAAGTGTGCATACCCAATGCCTGCTTAAAACCATGGTATATGCTAATGCCAAAAAGTGTTCATACCCAATGCCTGCTTCAAATCATGGATATATGCTAATGCCAAAAAGTGTTCATACCCAATGTCTGCTTCAAATCATGGGTATATGCTAATGCAAAAAAAATGTCATACCCAATGCCTGCTTCAAATCATGGGTATATGCTAATGCCAAAAAGTGTTAATACCCAATGCCTGCTTCAAATCATGGGTATATGCTAATGCCAAAAAGTGTTAATACCCAATGCCTGCTTCAAATCATGGGTATATGCTAATGAAAACAAAATGTCATACCCAATGCCTGCTTCAAATCATGGGTATATGCTAATGCCAAAAAGCGGGTATTGGGCAAATACCTGTGATACCCCTCTGCTACCTAATCTGTATAGTCTACTAAATGATTTAGGATGATAATAATGGTAAACCACCTTATTCCTTCATACTTGAACACTGGGAACAAACTCAGTTCAACTTGGCTGCAAAATGAAGTATTTTTGGTATGGCTTCCCAAATAATTAACTGGGAGATGAATGAGGTATAAACGCAGCCCCAGTATCCTTTAACACCCACCCAACTTTCCTTCTAACTAAAATGTTTTCAAGGACTCCCCTAAAACACTTAACTGTGATGTCGGATTTGAGAAATTATATGGGATGATTAATTAGCACTGTGGCTAAGTAAGTTTAGTAAACATTAAAGGTCGCCTCGTAAAAATCAAGGTGAGGCAGTGATATGGATTGTCACAGTCAGCAAGTTTCTGCTGCGTTGGCAGAAACATTGGTCCTCAGCTAAAAACGTATTGCATAGGGTTCTGTGATGCTGTATTATAGACACTACTGAATACAAGAAAGCAAACCTAGTTCAGTTGGGCAAGGGGTAAAATAACTGTTCTGTGCCAGTTGGTGGCTTTATTTACTTAAATTGTATTTGCAAGCTAGCTAAAGTTCAAGCTTGGTTTACTGTATATAGGTGGTTTAAACAGCAAGTGGTAGACAGAGCAGCTCAACCTTGGTGATGAGCAGATCTCTACCGTGGGAGAGACATCGGCAGTGGCGGTGAACAATGCTCACCAAGCAGATAAAGTCAAAATATGTTCTAGATTGTGGAAAAGCAAATCCCTGTAAACTAGCTTGTGTGGGGGAGAACAAGGATGATGCAGTGAGCATAACAATCACAGGGTCAAATATTATTTTCCAGTTGAAGGGTACATTATTATTGCTATTATTTATATAGTGGTACTAGAATGACCTAATCAATTCCATGTGCCCTAAGCTCTCATAAACAATGCAGTACATGATTACTATAGACTAGAATAAAACTTTATGAAATTGCGATATTGATGTGAACTTCAATGTTTGTCCCCATTTAGATAGGGTTGAATAATGTATTGTGTAATGCAAGCAAACAGGCGAAAAGGCATGTAATGCACAATCTACTTATTTAATATCAACTTACTTAATATCTACATATTGCATATTCCAATGAGATATGGATCAGACAAAGCAACAAGGTATTGTCCGTAAAATGTAATGATTCTACAGACAATAATCTGTTCTTGTGTTTTGTAAGACCCAAGTCGTATATGAGCCCATAGCAAAAAAGGAACGTAACACTCGAGAAACATTCAGGGTGGAGTCTGGAGCAGTACTCTATGGCTTAGGTGGAAAGGAGTTGGCCAATCACTACTTATTTCTATAACAAAAACCTTTTCAGAAGCACCATGTCCTGCAGCAGACTCAGGGCTGGGTTGTATGCGTGGCAGAAAACGCGGATCATAAATCCACTCCCTAAGGCCAGCATAGAAAGCCCCTGGAGTTTTCCACCTGCTTTGATTCTGTATGGTCTAAAACCATGTAAGATGCCAAATGAACTGTACTGTATTGATGTCCCTACCTTGAATTCTTCATGTGGGGAGCCTGGAACAAGGAATGTAGTAATTGTGGTCATTTAATTTTTCATTTTGGAATTGTGTAGGTATTTGTAAATAATATGTAGTATATTTCACTTGACTTTTTTTGTCAAAAATGACAAAATGTCATTGTACTGTGTATGCTTTTTCAAATGTTTTTTTTGTTCTTTTGGTGCAACACATCTTTTTCTTTGGCTTATACACAATATGGCCAATTGTATGTGCACACACAGACACCAATATGAGCTTGTTGGACATCCCATTCCAAAACCTTGGGCATTAATGTGGAGTCGGGCCCCGCTTTTCCCCTATAACAGCCACCAATCTTCTGGGAAGATTTACATCGATAGCTGAGCAAAGCTGAGCAAAATATTCTATGGAAATTAAACAACCTATGAAATGTGTTATTTTGTCCTTTTCCAATTTTGGTAATACTTTGCGTTTCAAATCACTCCCCTTGGACAGATTTTGTGTGACAGTATGAAATCATAATGGATTTAATTGGGAGTTGCCACAAAATGGCTGACAGGAAATGACTAAGGCAGGCTAACGCACTGAACGCATGAATAAAATATATATGGGAAGACAGCAAACAGGCTAGGTAGCATGTAGACTACACTCATAAACACTCAGCAGACTACAAATGCTTCCACAAGGACGGAAGGGAATACACTGACATATTTATGGTTGAATTAAATAGGAACCGGTGCAAACACTCAGGACGAATAAAAACAGGTGTGACTAATCACAAACTGGTAAAAAGTAATATTCAAGACACAAAGACAGACAGACAAGGATACAGATGTCGGGACCAGGAACCTAGAGGAGGCTAGAGGTGAACAGAAACAAACAGGCAGGAGTAGGAACAGAACCTCACACCAATCCTATTCTCTCAAGAAGTCATATACCAAAATGAGAAACGATATATGTGTTTACACCTTTAATCAAGAATCTCTTAAATGAATAACTTATTTTGTATTGCAATTGCTGCCATTTACAAGCCTAGTTTATTCAACTGCTTATGTGTACAGACACTACTAGATTGACCCATTGCAGTGAACAATTCGGAACAAAAAAACTGCTGTAGTTTTGTACACTGATAAACATACCTTCTTAAAAAAGAAAATGTTGGACACATTGCAATTTGAAATCTCTTTTCAATAAACTATGTTTTATGATTTTATTCTGAGGTAAATAGTACCTCTATAGTAAATAGAGGTAAAACATAATCTGTTTTGAAATAAGTCAGAATAATCATGTTTAGAAACAGAACATGTATTTAGATGTTTATTGGCAATAAACTTTGGTTGTCCAACGGAGGATACTTTGGGCTCAAACCTCATCTGCCAACACTTTGCAACTGCCTCTCAGACTCCATACTTGAACTATATTAAAATCCTGTGGTTTGAATTAAACAGGGCTATAAGCCCTATAAGCTATAAGGGTCTATAAGAGCAGACCCTAGTTTCTGGTTCATGGATTTAAGTTTAGTTTAAGATTTAGTTTCTTGTATTTAAGAAGGATGCACAATCCTTTCCATCATTTTCTCCAATCCCATACACATTTATATAAAAAAAAATTAAGGGGATCGAGCATACACAAAGTGAACGTTGAAAACTAGTTTGGCAATAAATGATTTTTTTTAATAATTGTAATTTGGTTTAATTCTCTCGAAACATTTATAAAGTACTTAATCCCAAAAAAATACCATTTAGCTCATTACTATGAATAATTTTGTCCAGCATTTACGCTAATCTCTCTCAAGGGACACAACCATTCATGAGGTTCTTGTGTCTACAATATTCTGCAAGTTGTGGACCAAAAAGAATGAGCAGACATGACGGTCCCTGCGGATGATAGTTTCACCGTAGCAGTAAATGCATGCTTTTCCGACAGATTAAAATGAACGTAAATGTGCTGTACATGGATCTGGGGGCCAGTTGAGTCGTGTTTTGTAAGTGATTAGCTAGATGTTGGGTAGATGTAGACATAAGAGACCAGATTTACAAGAAGCCATGGGTTGATTTGAATATACCATAGATGGATATCAGAATCAGCGTTATTGCCATGTAGGGGTTACCCATACAAGGAATTTGCTTTGATGTAAATGGTACTTTAAAACAGTAAGTAAATAAAATATGTAATATGGTGGTGGTACCCGAGTCACAAACTGTTTGCCCCCCTGCCTTCTGGTAAGTGGTACAGGTCTCTTCATTCACGCACCAGCAGGCTTAGGGACAGTTTCTTCCCAGCTACTGTTACCCTACTGAACTCTGTGTCCTGACTCTAGTCTACCTCCTCCACTACCTCCTGCTGCCTCTACACATGCTACCTTATTCATTATTTGCCATTTGCACAATGCATACTGTTTATACTTGCATAGTTGCACTTTGTACATTGTTATATTGTACATTATTTACCTATGTCAATTGCAGATCAATACACTGCACGTCATTTTATAGGCTCATACATTGGAGTGTTGTGAACAACATTTTTACACAGCTCCCTTTAGCCCTTCTGTTTGGCTGCATAGTGCATTTATTTGTACTGTTCAGTGACAATAAAGTTGAATCTAATTATCTAAACTATTGATATGGGGGTGGGTCTTGAGTATGGAGTTCGCAGGTCGGCCTATTCACTTTAGATTAGAATTGTAGCATTTGTGAGTTGCTTACTTAGGTGATGTTAGTTACTGCTCGAGAACATTAGGAAGGTTGGTGCTGAGTACTAGCTGCCAAATTAAGTCTGGTGCCAACTGATTATTGGACAGGGCCTGTGTCTGTTGATGGATGAGCAGGGTAATTTATCTGGCTGCAGGGGAAATTAATATATCTGTCACTTTGTACACTCTCTTCACGCAGGAGAATGCAGCTGTCACGATGGCTATTCCCTTGACCCAGTCCATAAACACCTCTGTGTTCGCACTGACTGGGGTCGCAACGAAGGGTGGGTACCGCCGACTGTGCCCCATGCACTCCCTGGGGTGGGGTGGGTTGGGGGGGACGCCTAAGATTTGGAGGGAAGGGAGAGAGACATCGATTATGCATTCATCACCACACCATGTGCTCACTCAAGTGTAAGCCCTTTCTGATTCGGACTCTGCATCCCAATTAACTTGACTGGCCCAACAGCCAAGCCAATAAAAAGCTAGACTCATCTTGTCATGCAAATCCCCTAGCGTCAGTTGGACTCAGTTCCTACCCGCAAATCACAGATTTAATCCTTCCCCGATAATTCAGGAGAAATAGGAGGATAATCTATAAAGCGAATTTTCTATCTTTATACTGAGGAGGTACCGTATCAAATAATGTATGCAATTTGTGTCAGCATATGAAAGTTTGACACATGGCATATTAAAATATATTTGCTCCAGCACTTTAGAGAATTTCCTAGGCATTTGCATGGATACACTCTTCATGTAGTGTGTTGTTAATAATATTGTACATTCCCTCTTTCCCCAGTCCCTGGCCCTATACAAACCTGGAAAAGGGATATGACATTGTTACAGGGGAACAAGCGCCAGAAAAGATATTCAGGTGAGAAGAAAACAGAACAAACAGAACATTTCACTATGTTACAATTAGATGATAAATGGTTTCCGCTTTGACGAGACTTCATGGGCCATAGGATGCTGTAATATATGTGAAACTGAAACACGTATGTTCCTATATGATGTGTTTTAATTTCCTGTAGCAAAATCACCTTTAAGTCACGTCACCCCAACATGAGAAGAACCACCAGTTAAGTTGTAAATAGTAAATGCTTCTGTATTATTACATTGCTAGTGGTTGGCCAGGAATTAAAAGTAGAAGTCTAAAAATACTGCAATGTAGTAAACATATGAGTCAATTAGGACTGCCTCTGCTCCTGTTCTGAACACAATAGTTGATATATGGGTTGTATTTATTTCATCATTATTTTGCAGAGTATTTCTATTTCATTTGCAAATTGCAACCTGCCCAAAGGCACACCAGTGCCAGACAACATATAGTTACACAGTGTACTCAAATAGCAAAGGCATGTACATATAGTCTCTGTACGTACAGAATAAAATTGGCCAAAGGTGATGTGCTGGGAAGGGCTTATCAGGTGCTCCTAAGGCCAGTTTTTGTAAAGGCCTTTCCGGACTGCAACATTCTCATTAACTTTTACTGAAAAGTGCTAAGAAAAAGGCCCTGTTCAGTTAGATACAGCTGTGCCAGACAATCAAGCTTTTTAATGGCTTCAAACCTTTACTTTTACAGGCAGATTAGTGAATGTATCTAAAAGATGCCACTTCTAAGTGGTTTTACAAGTGGGAAGGCCAATAAGATCCAAGTAAAAGAGAGAAATTGTCTAGGTGACGTAATTGGGGAAATGGCCTATAGGTTTTAATGGCACCACAGAATATACTTAAATGCTACAATCATGTTGTGTAGAGTCACTGCCTTGCACATTCCATATATAATTCAGAACCAGGGCTCTATTTCCATCAGCATTACTGTAGGTGGCACTGCCGACAAAATCGTTGTCACTTAAAACTTGCAAAAGCTGTTACGAGGGTTGGTCATTTACCTGTCCAACGTCAGCTGGCAGAGGATGAGTAGGGATGGGTAGAAAAACACTGGTCAAAAATATTAAGGGATCACTACAATCATACATCCAGTCCTAATGAAAGAAATATATTAAAGATCAAAATGTTTACTGTACATTCTATAATTCGTTGAGAACAGAACTACGTAACAATGGTCAATGAACGCCAAAATCATCAACCGATTAAGGGATGCATTCAAATGCACACGAAAATCAAGTAAACAGTTCAAATCCAAATTGCATAACTCAATGTGACTCAGTAGTGTGTATGGCACGTGCCTGTATGCACTCCCGACACTGTCTGGGCATGCTCCTGATGAGATGGTGGATGGTGTCCTAGAGGATCTCCTCCAAGACCTGGATCAGGACGTCAGTGAGGTTCTAGACCAGGGGTGGGCAAACTACGGCCCGGGGGCCCAATGCGGCCCGCGAGGCTGTCCCATCCGGCCCACTGAATATAATAAAATGATTTTGGGGGGAATTAAAAAACCAACTCACCAGCCCATTCTTATAGATCTGAGTCAGAATTTTAACTATTTACACCTTATATGGGATCTACTGTACATATGTAATGTATGTTTTAACTTTTGCCCTTTTCTGGCCTCCAAATCAATGATGATTAACAAAGTACAAAAACAAATGTGGCCCTCCATTTCATTTCAAAATCCTGATGTGGCCCCCGAGCCAAAATAGGCTGTCTGTGGGGCTACTTTGTGATTTCGGATGCACCGATGCATAATGTCCCAGAGGTTCTCAATTGGATTCAGGTCTGGGAAACATGATGGCTATTCAATGGCATCCTGCCTTTGTCATTCAGGAACTGCCTACACACACTGCCCGCATGAGGGTCTGACGATGGGTCTGAGGATTTCTGGCACCAATTGGCAGTCAGGGTACTGTTGGCTAGCAGTGACCCTCCAAGGATATGCCTCCCCAGACCATCACTGACCCACCGCCAAACCAGTCAGGCTGGAGGACATTGCAGGCAGCATAACGTTCACCATGGTGTCTCCAGACGTGAATTAGTTTACAGACTAATTATTACTTTGGAACCACTTTTGTTGTTTGTTGTATATAAATAGTAGTAATAAGTTTTAGGCAATATGTATAGTAATGAGGAGATGACTAGAATGTGTATCTAGAATATACCCCTTGTCACGTTGCCGTCCCAGGACGGGCCCTCCTCTGATTGCGTGGCGATCCGGCGTTCGACGTCGCCTGCCTTCTTGTCGCCATTGTGTGTGTTTTGTCCTGTTTCCCCCATGTCCTGTGAACGCATCCGTCCCTGATTCCTAACAGGTGCCTCCTGTTAACACAGTATATAAGCCCTTGTGTGTCTAGTCTCTGTGTCTGTGATTGTTACATGTTACGTGTTGTTAGGAGCAGTGGCGCTCCATAGCCGTGTAGGCTTATTTCATTTTTTGTTGCACAGCGGTCCGAATAAATTCGACTTTCTGTTTTACCTCCTGCGCCTTGGTTCAGTTCATCGCCACACGTTACACCCCTAATGTATTTGAAATGTATAATTTTTTTTAATATATTCAGGGAATATTTCAAGTGCTAACAAGATATCTATTTTATGTATACTAAAGTAGGAATTAAGTCGGTCCTTTTTAACACACTGAAGTATACTTATTACTATTTATAATACTCATCTGTCATTTTAATATAAAACACACTTTACAAATCCAGCTTTTTTAAACTATGTTTTGGTCAATAGAATATCTGTTCATAGGTAGCACTATTTCAAAAAGCGTTAGAGTTTGTGGCTCCATCTATTTGTTCATGGTGATCATTTATATGACAAGACAAATGCCACTGACGACTTCTGGTGAACTTTGTCTGAATCTCGGTATGTGTGCAAATTGATGAATGGCTTATATAAGCTGATTCACACGATTCTGCCACACACAGTAAAAGAAAAATGTTGAGGCTTGCAAAACTCACAATGAGCTATGGGTAATAGAATAAAATGACCTAATTATGGCACGTCAATGTGCCCTTGGACTCTATGCAAGCTAAACAAAGGTGGAATGTATACAAACGTGTTGCACCCTGCTGACTGAGCAACTGTCAGATATCATGACCTGCTACAAGCTAAAAGCAATTTGTAACAAGTGACTGTAGTGGCCATAAACAACTGTTAATCTGTGATCAAATTTCTTTTTGGGGGGTATACTATTTTTTTATTGTAAGGTCCTGTGTTTTCTGTCTTTTGATTTCTCTAGTCTGTTTAGTCTCTGTTATTTTTATGATTGGCAGGGACACATGTCATACATGTAGTCCGTTTCTGACAAAAGCCAATAAGGAAGGGTTGTTTTTATGTTCTTGCCCAACTTGCTAAATCCCCCTCCCCCTGAAACTGTGGAAACCTGCGCTTTGCAACAAACATTTCAAAATACTTTCTATTAACCAGGCAAACTTAAACAATTGTCACACAGCTATCTTGCAACAAATTGACACGATTAATTCAAAGCTGTTGGTATTGCCACCTCCCATTTCAAAGCCTAAGGCAGTAGGGTCTCCTGGTATCGTTAAATATCACATCACAGTGTTTCGACAGCTGCCATCACGTGACCAGCAATGTTTTCGGTCCATTGTTTAAGATGAAGTGAGCATTGGAAAACATTCGGAACAGTGTTGAGAAGATCATAACAGTATAGAGCTTTTGAATTCAAGAATGTTTTAATGAGCACAAGGGTTAGGTCAAATGCTTTCCATGGCCTCCACAATCATCAGATATAAACATCATTGAACTGTTATGGGTAGTTCTGGAGTGTGTAGATTTTCACCTCATTCATCTTTCAAAGAACTAGGCTTTTGTTCTTTAGGCTTTTGTTCTTTGAGAATGGTGCAATATCCCACTACACACAGTTTTGGACTGAAATGAGTATGTTGTAAGAATTATTTCAGCAGTTCTGAAATCAAAGGATTGGCCTTTTCCATTATTTGCATTATTTCCTTTAGGTGTTTCAATTATTTTCTCCTATACATGCTCTGATCCCAGAAGTATTTGTTTTGACAATGTGCTCGCTGGCTAGCAATTAAATATGTTTTCCACAAGTTGGTTGCAAGTAATTTGTTCAATCAACAACGATTAGGCAAAAAAACTAGCTAGTTAGCTGGCAGGTGAGGACAGTGGAGAAATAAATACATTGATTAATGGATGAAAAATGAAATATGTTGTGCCACAAAAGTATCATAGCAGATGTGGATACTGGGCTTTAACTTTTTATGAGCACTGATGTCTTGGGTAGCAGTCTGTTTTCGACTTAGGCTACCACTGACCCCATACTGACCATGAGACATATGCATCTTCCGTCCTGGAATAAATCAACACAAATAAAGACCTTCCCCAATTAGAAGGATTGGGGAAGTTGGATGAACAAAGAGGTCCGATTGCTGCTGAAGGGTTGCGATGCTGCTTTCAGATCTGGTCAAAACTCATCCAGGGCCAACCTGAAAATAAGTCCTGCCTCCCTTCAACTCTGGACCCACATCGGTTTACCTAATGCCCTAACAGATCTACTGAGGATGCCATCTCTACAACACCTCAGTTTGCCCTGACCCACCTGGACAAAACCAACATATATGTGAGGATGCTGTTCATTGACTTCAGCTCAGCGTTCAACACAGTCACCCCCACTAAAATAGTTACCAATTTCATGACCTTAGGATCAGTTCCTGTCTTTGCAACTGGACTCTGGACTTTCTTACCAACAGACCCCAGTCTGTCAGGTTAGACAACCTCACCTCCTCCACGCTGACCCTGAACACTGGTGTCCCACAGGGCGGTGTGCTTAGCCCACTCTTGTACTCTCTCTTCACCCATGACTGCGTCCCTGTACACAGCTCCAACACTAACGTCAAGTTTGCGGATGACACCACTGTGGTTGGTCTGATCAGTGACGGGACCACGGTGGAACGTGTGGCTAACTACAAATTCCTGGGTGTCCACATCTCTGTGGACCTCTCCTGGTCCTTCAACACCTCAACCCCGGTGAAAAAGGAACAACAGCTCCTTTTTCACCAATATCCTGGTAAACCTCTACAGCTGCACGGTTGAGGGCATCCTGACTGGGCCACAGTGTGGTGCAATGAGTGCTCTGCAGCGACCGAAAGTCTATGCAGCGGGTGGTGAAAACCATCCAGCTCCCCGCCATCAAAGACCTCCTGCACAAGCGCTGTCTGAGGGAGCACGTGGCATCATCAGGGACCCCTCACACCCGAGTCACAAACTGTTTGCCCCCCTGCCTTCTGGTAAGCGGTACAGGTCTCTTCATTCCCGCACCAGCAGGCTTAGGAACCGTTTCTTCCCAGCTACTGAACTATGTGTCCTGACGCTAGTCTACCTCCTCCACTACCTCCTGCTCTACACATGCTACCTTATTTATTATTTGCCATTTGCACAATGCGTACTGTTTGTACTTCCTTTTGCATATTTTCACCTCATTTGACCCTTGCACTAATGCATTACGTTTGTCCTGCCAACTGCATATTTGGACTCTGTTACATGGTTAAATTGCACATGACTTACCTATGACAATTATACATCCATAAATTGCTCTTCATTTTATAAGCTCATACATTGGAGCATCTGTGCATTGACACATTGCCCAGCACAAAAGTTTTGGACTGCTCTTTTTTGCGCTTCTGGTTTGCAACTTGTACTGTTCAATGACAATACAGTTGTATCTAATCTAATGTATTTGATCAATAATGTATCCTCTACCTTCAAATTTTGGATAGTATTATTACAATTTTAGATCACATGAGTTTTAGTTGTTGTAATATACTAATATGTTAGTTTTTTTAAAGAGACACTTTGGTCAATATCTATTCTGAACTCTGGAAAATCCCACCTGAATCACATTTTTATGAGGTTTGTGATTAGGGGTGATGTCTGAGACAAGACATGAGGTTGCTTTTAGATAACATTGTGGAAGCCAGCAATTTAAATGGGAGATCAAGTGACTGGAATGCATCTTTAAATGTCACTCTCTTGTTAGTGGAATCATTGCCTCCCCAGTGGAAAAATCCATCCAATCATGGCCATGTTCTGTATAATAAAGCAAGAGGAAACATTTCTAACTTGGACCACTTCACTACCTGATACAATGTACCCAGAAAACAATATGTTTGGTAATTTGTGCACACTTTTGTGTTAATTGCAGTGAAGATATTACAGTAATGTCTCTGGCATCCCCACCATTTAATCTATATCCATGTCATTTCTTACAGACAAAGCAGAAATGAATGTGTCCAATGTCAGGGAGCAGTCTCAGCTAGAAGTCTGACTGATTGGATAACATACCTACATGGCAGCCATCCAGTTCCGGTGCTAAGGGAATAGCATGGGTGCAAAATTGGTGTCATGGAAGTGTTTGCGGGAGAAAGCAGTACTGTCTCATTGATAGAATCAGATTATTTCAAGGAGCTGGTGACACCAGTTTCCTCCATGGCAAAGAAGAGGAGACCGCGCAGGGAGGTGGCGGCCCCCCCAAGTGGCTTGCCAAGTGGTTCTGGCTTCAACCTCTCAGGTTCCACTGTCGTTTCGATAGTCATGAGTGCTGAAAGGGATTATGCAAACTTCCCCATAGACAGGGATTGTATTTAACAAGAGTGATTTGGGGGGGGAAATGGTGTGCTACATATTGTCATCAGTGCAACCTACAGTACACATTACTGTGTTGTATACACTTTGGTAATGGCCCCTTGCTGCACATACAATTAATCCTCTTTACCCATAAGTCCTTGTTTGGCAAATTCCCCTTATACCTCACGTCAATTTCTGTGTTTCAACAGGTTGTCTTGGGGGAATTATTGTACGTTCCCATGCATTATAGCGAAATAAGAGATTGAAAAGGAACTCATTTGACTATATCCCGACTCACCCTGTTGATTCTTTACCATACAGACGTGATGAGGAGTGGACATCATTTAGAAGACAATGTGCAAGCTTTTATTATATCAGCAGGACGATGTGGCCTCCAAAAAGGCTTGAACCTTCCTTGGGGTTAAAATGTTTGAATGTGTAGTCGGCACAATGTGTGCATTTACCACCATATGCGTCTTACTTTCTTTCATTAGGAAACCAGGGTTATAGACACAGGCAACAGATCTATACATGGTTAATAAACAAGCTGTTTTGTCTGGCATCATTAAATGCTTTCCATAGACTTTAAAATGGAAAGACCCACTGCAAATAGTTATATTATTTTACTAACTGGCTGTCATCCCTTTCTGTGCTTTTCTTCTGTATTCATGAATGTGTGCAAGCTCATGCAGGCCAGAACCCCCCCCACCACCACCACCACCTTTGATAAAGCCTCCTGGTTTGAGTGTGATGGATGGGGAGAGGAGAAGGGGCCAATCAATAGGCAGCAGAGTAAGAGGACAGAGTGATCTGGGAACTGGCAGTCAGTGGCTTATTTATGAGTGGATGTGACCATTGATCATGCCGGATTCATTGTGTCTGTCTATATCCCAGGTCAGGGCCAGTGGCATGCTCTGCCTATTGCTCTGAACACCTCTTTAAAATACCACAGACAAAGAGCTTGTACAATAAAACAGTGTGATACTGGCAGCGGCTGTTTTTATTCTAAATTTTTATAATAATGTCAAAATCCTACCAAATAGCCGCATGTAATATAGTATTATATGTTCGAGAAACATGTATATTTTCAGACATACCAATTTCTGTCCACTTGAGTGAAGACCACAGTGAATGGTTAGCGTATGAGTGAGTGTATGTGTCGACAGGACCATGTGTTATTTGTCTAGAGTTTAGAGCAGGTTTAAATATTTTCAGTGTGAAGTACAGTCATGCATACCCTGGCAGAAATTGTGAACTTTTGGCATTGATTTTGAAAATATGATATCATATGCCCAAAAACGGTCTTTTAGTTAAGGACACTGATCTCATGAGGCCATGTATTATCAAATAGTTTTTTGGCTCCCTTTTTAAATCATAATGATAACAGAAATCACCCAAAATGGCCCTGTTCAAAGTTTACGTACCCTTAAATGTTTATGTGTACAGACACATAAGGTGACACACACAGGTTTAAATGGCAATTAAAGGTTAATTTCCCACACCTGCGGCTTTTCTAATTTCAATTAGTGTCTGTGTATAAATAGTCAATGGGTTTGTTAGCATTAATGTGGATGCACTGAGCAGGCTGGATACTGAGCCATGGGGAGCAGAAAAGAACTGTCAAAAGGCCTGCGCAACAAGGTGATGGTACTTCATAAAAATGTAAAAGGATATAAAAAGATACGCAAAGCAAAATACTGGCAATTTGCATTCTTCTGCATGAAAGCTGCGCATGGGACGCTCTTGGACTTTCCAGCACAACAATGACCCTAAGCACAAGGCCAAGTTGACCCTCCAGTGCTTACAGCAGGAAAAGCTGAAGGTTCTGGAGTGGCCATCACAGTCTCAGTACCTTCATATCATCGAGCCACTCTGGGGAGATCTCAAACGTACGGTTCATGCAAGAATTTGTGGTCTCATAGACAACTATTACCAAAGACGGCATGCTGTCATTGATAACGGTGGCAATACACAATATTATGAACAAAGGGTATGCAGACTTTTGAACAGAGGTCGTTGCAATGTTTTGTTTTATGATTGTGCCATTCTGCTGATGACCTACAGTTGAATATGAATCCCATAAGAAATAAAAGAAATGTGTTTTGCCTGCTCACTAATGTTTTCTTTAATAATGGTACATATATTACCAATTCTCCAAGGGTATGCACACTCTTGACCGCAACTGTATCTGTCCTTTTCCAATTTTGCTCTCAGTACAGTACCACTTTGCCATCATTGTCTTTTCTTCAACTACCTTCTTCAGAACTAGGCTTTTCAATTCACATGCTGTTGAAATGTTGTGTGCTTCTTCTCAGATAGCCTACTTCAACACGAAATGGATGTTTACAAATTGTATTCTTAAAAACATGCAAAATTTATATTTAGAGGCATTTACAAGAGCAATGTGGGGTTACAAATGTTTAAACCAAAGGCACTTAGTTCACCTTTAAATGGTTTTGTTTAAAGTGTCCCACCATTCAGAACTAGGGATAATCTTGGTTATGTTTAGATAAAGTGTCAACTCATTGAGTTTCAAAGTACAATTCCAAAGTCCCGCTGAAAAATATTTATCTCACGCAAAGAGAGATAGAAAGAGACGCTTTGCGTGAGATTGATTAAAAAATGTCAGCAAAATTATGTTTACATTTTCCTTGTCCGTTCCTGAGCAAGACCATTAACCCTGATCGCTCCCAGGTTGTTGTAGTAAATAATAATATGTTAATTACCTGGTATAATAATAGTAAATCAAAGTATAGACATGTAAAATACAGAATAACACCCCAAAACTAGAATATCACATTTGCATGAGTATTTAGACTCTATGCTATGACAATCCAAACTGAGCTCACATACATACTACTACTCCCTAGGATAGTCGTTTAGTTTTTTCTAGAATATGATTGGCACCCACCTTTTTATAGAAGGTCATACAATTTACAGTGCATGTCAAGACCATGCTGTGAAGTCAAGGACCTCTCCTAGACCTCCAAGACACAATTATGTCGAGGCAAACTGTAGATCTGAATGCCTAGCCTCTGTACAAACATTTGGGGAGAGAGAACATTGCAGTTTTCTGACGTTCCCCATCCAATCTGACAGAGGTTGAGGGAATCTGCGGGAAAGAATGATAAAAACAGCCTAAATCCAGGCGTGCAAATCTGGTAGTGGGATGTGCAAAGGACTGTGAGGCAGTCCTACATTTAATAAAGTGTTTTGAGTACACAAACAATACAGTTCAAGTCTAATGCGCAACAAATTATGGAGGTGAAGCAGACTGTAGAAATACTTTTTGACGGCACTCTATATTGATTAAGACATTCACAAATGTAATACATTTTGACCATGATATACAAATTGTAGCTATATATTGACTTAGCAAAAGGTATGAAAAGGTTTGTACATGTACATGTCAAAAGTTCCTTTAAATTATTATTACATCAAGCAACAATATTGATTTATGCTAAATGTACTCTGATAATCTCCACCCAGCACATCAAGAAGAGGACTGGCCACACCTCATAGTCCAACCCTTTCTTGCTTTCTTCCTAGGTACCGACCCTACTAGGGGGGGGGTTTCTAGCCACTGTGTATCAATTTCATGTTTCTTGCTGGCTGTTGGTAGAAGCACATTGTAATTACGTAAACATTTCAAAGCTAAAACTAAATGCCATAGCCCTCTGATGAGGTGAAACTACTCCATTAAAAAAATATTTTGTGGTAAGGTATCAGGCAATCATGTCTCTGACCAATGTTCTCCAAACCAGCTAAAACCTCCAGGCCATAAGAATGCTGTACAGCTAACCCAAGTTGTCTCTCTGCAAGACATGTGCACCATATGCACCTTAGAGATCATTTGTAACCCCCCACATCTAACCCTTACACTCTGAAATACAGTATCTCTAAGCAACTTTTCATTTTATGATTGATCATTAGTAGACGCGTAATGCTGAATGATGTCCCCCCCCCCTCTTCCCGACTGATTAATACGGAGGGTGTGCACATGTTGTTTTTTACACTTAAGTGTCATGTTTTCTGTGCCAATGCAGGTCGTCCTATAGCCTGGACCAAGGCTTGTGGCTGCCGGTCAGTAAGAGCTTTGTGGTACCACCTGTGGACCTTTCAGTCAGCCCCATCGCCAGCTGCAAGACTGATGTGCTAGTGACAGAGGACCCTGGGAATGTCAGGTTAGGGTTTTTTAATGAATGTATATATATATATATATATATTTATATATAGTTGCATAATGTTCTGTCTCCATTAAAACCTTATTTATTTTTTGTCCTGTGCAGTTGTAAATCAAAATCTAATACACAGAAAGCACTTTATTCTTATTTATTTTAGAAAACCTCTTTACTAAGATGTGATCTATGCTCCCTTTGTTTGTAAAAGCTTTTCTGTATTTTCTTTTTGACCTTTCAGACATGTGCTTATATAAGTCATGTCATTACCAAACACTATTATTTGTCCGGCATTGTTTTAAAGCTTACACGAGGCAGACAGCATTTTCATTTCCATAATTGCAAACAACATGATTAAACGAGTCATACACCAAGTCAAAGATTCAATATGTGCTTTCGGTCTTTCCCAGGGGAAGAGGGAGAGCACAGGTGAGTGGCGTTGGCTGATTAGTACTCGGGGGGTTTGTCTCTGCTCCTGAGGGGTGTGTCCGGGTGGGTCTGTGGTGAGGGGTGCGTTCAAGGGATTGTGTAAACGTAACAAATCTGATTCTGATTGGGTGAATGGGGTATATTTCCCAATCTGGTGGGAAAGGTTGAGGATGACTAGTTGAGGTCATGAATAAAAAAAATGTTGTGATCATTTAGAAGTTTTCTTCAAAATAATTGTTCAATGTTCTTTTATGTACTTTGTATCTGCTTCCAGGATCTTTCAACATGCACAGATTTACATAAGACATGTGACGGACTATATAAACTGATTAAAATACCCTTCTTGTCCTTGATAGCTGTCACCCTATCTCTTACAGGAACTGCATCAGTTGTAAATGATAGTGTCAAAGCTTTGGATGAGAAATTAAGCTGTGTGTTGACCTGTTAAAAGCTTTTAATACAGCAGATCACTTAGCCAAGGACACTTAGCTCTGGTTTCAAAACCTTAGTGACAGAACACAGGCTGTTGTAGCTGATGTAATTAAGTTAAAAAAATGTGTAGTACACAAAGGAGTTCCATAGAGTTACTTTTTGGCTCCTATATTCTATTGAAATATGACATTTTAAGAAATTGTGTCTTTCATTTTTTATGTTGATGGCACAGACGGCTCCCTCTCTTGAAAAATCTGTTGTGCACATGCAGTCTGATTTCCTAATACACTTATGGACAATAGGTGGGTCCTTAATGCAAACTATACATGCCAGTTTTATAGGTCCCAGAACTAGCTTTGGATGACACTGAAATTAGTATGTGGTTTTGTTTTTAACTTGTTGCTAAAAAATACCTTTGGATTCACGTTGTCCTACCCATTCACCCCAGAAAGTGCTGAGTCAATCGGCACTGCATTCCGTGGGACCACAGATCCAAGTTCAGAAGAACAACACAGAATTCAAGCTCCATTTGTGTTTCCCTTGTTTAGGTTACTGGAATTCATTCCTTTGGGTTCATTTCTTTAAAAAAAAATGCTTGTCTCCCACGCAGGTGTGACCTCAAGGATCTCAAATCACTAATACAGCTGCATGTGCAGACATCTTGGCCCTGCAAATTAACTCCTGTTACAGAGCAGTATTTAATGCTTTCATTTTGGGCTGACTATGAATAGTTGCCTAATCTTGAAACATTTGATTTGTAACCACAGTTCAAAACAATTAATCATTGTTTGAATTTGAAGGAATATTCTTATTAAAAATGTTGCTGATTTACATTTTCCCCTTTGTATGGTAAGATTAATAAGTCTTTGAACAAATCAATCCCACACTACTGTAACAAAGAGTGTTCTCTTCCACTGGGAATGTAGACCCAATGAATGATTAATCATTCCTAAATACTATTTAACAAAAAGGAACTAAACATAAAACATTTCTTAATTGAGATTACATTTTTTCTAGCAGTGATTAGATTGCGTTTCTGCAGAATAAATCAAGAGTTCATCTATCAGACTCATGAAGTCTTTCTTTCTGCTAATTATTCAAAATATTCTAGAATTATGTGGGACAAGCTCACAGTTGTTTATAGAGCAAATACAGCTCTGCCAAAAATTGAGACCACTGCACCTTTTTCTTTCCTTTCCAAAGTGAGGAACAAAAGGGTTAAATTTGCAGGTGTCTCATAATGTGATGAATGGCACGGTTTGACAGCTGTTTACTTACATCATATGTGCACAGTGGATTTATCTGTGCAAGGGCCTGAACTCATCTTTTATTGGTAAGCAGATCGACAGTCCCAACTGCTGCTAGACCCAACCACTTATTTATTAAGCATCTTTACACAAAATATGGGATTTTTTTTTTTGCCATGTTGGTCTTTGTACTGACGAAAATCTGCCATTGAAGATGTTTGGGATGCTCTGGATTGAGAACAGTGTTCCAGTTCCTACCCAAATGTAGTCATAAACGAGGATTGGATCAATCTTCAGCAGACCACAATCAACAGCCTGTGCAGCTCTATAGTTATATGTATGAAATAAAAATTGTTTTTTTGAACCACAGTTACTTAAAAAAAAGAAATGTATCTATGGCAAAAGACTGCATTCTGTAATTCTCCAGTAATTGGCTGTACCATGTATGTACCTAACCAATAGTTTGATAGCTTTTTGTGTTTACAAACCAAAGTATAAACCACGCCCATATATAAACAACATTTGGGGAATCATGACTCGTACCTACGTTGTATATTAATATTGGACATCTTTGATAGGGTGCTACTAAAGTAAATTAGGGTAAAAAGGATAAAAAAAAATGTTTTTTATTCTGGAATACAGTGCCTCCGGAAAGTATTCACAGCGCTTCACTTTTTCCACATATTGTAATGTTACAGCCATATTTCAAAATAATTTTCCCTCAGAATTCTACACACTGTCACGGTCTTGTAGTGCGGCGGAACCATATGCAGACATTTTTCAAAAGTAAAGGTGATTTAATCCAGGAAAAAACAGTGCAAACTACATGAAACTGTAAACGTCAAAATGAAAGGCTTGAAACAAACATATAAACGAAATACAAATAACATGTAGCGCATTCGCTTGAAAATGAATTAAATGAAAGACAAACCGTGAGCTGTTGAGACATTCACAAACAATAAACCACACCGGGTGTGGCTGTAAAACTAACCTAAGTAGGCTCCCCAATCAGAGTCAACTGATTGCAGCTGCTCTGACTGGGGAGCCCACAACGGCATAGAGATGGCTAGAGGCCTCACCATGTGCCATGCCCTGAATGGGAGCCCCAAAGCACAGAGATGGCTAGGGGCCCGCATCCAGGACATGACACACACAATAATGATAACGTAAAAAAAGGATTTTAGAAATGTTTGCAAATCAATTTAAAATACAAAAATAAAATGTAAAGTGGGTCAAAAAAGTTTTTAGTCAGCCACCAATTGTGCAAGTTCTCCCACTGAAAAAGATGAGAGAGGCTTGGATTTTCATCATATGTACACTTTAACTATGACAGACAAAATGAGAAAACAAAATCCAGAAAATCACATTGTAGGATTTTTAATGAATTGATTTGCAAATTATGGTGGAAAATAAGTATTTGGTCAATAACAAACGTTTATCTCAATACTTTGTTGTATACCCTTTGTTGGCAATGACAGAGTGTACCTGTGATGAAAATTACAGGCCTCTCTCATCTTTTTCAGTGGGAGAACTTGCACAATTGCTGGCTGACTAAATACTTTTTTGGCCCACTGTACATATTCACAGCCTTTGCCATTGCACTCAAAATTGAGCTCAGGTGCATCCTGTTTCCACTGATCATCCTTGCAATGTTTCTAAAACTTGATTGGAGTCCACCGTAGGTAAATTCAGTTGATTGTCTATATTAGGTCCCACACATGTCTATATAAGGTCCCACAGTTGACAGTGCATGTTAGAGCACAAACCAAGCCATGAAGTCCAAATTATTAACTGTTGACCGCCGAGACCGGATTGTATCGAGGCACAGATCTGGGGAAATGTACAGAAAATGTAATGCAGCATTGAATGTCCCAATGAGCACAGTGGCCTCCATCATCCGTTAATGGAAGACGTTTGGAACTACCAGGACTCTTTCTAGCATTCTCTGCCCGGCCAAACTGAGTGATCGAGTGAGAAGGGCCTTAGTCAGGGAGGTGTCCACGAACCCGATGGTCACTCTGACAGAGCTCCAGCGTTGCTCTGTGAAGAGAGGAGAAACTTCCGGAAGGACAACCATCTCTGCAGCACTCCAATTAGGACTGTATTGTAGAGTGGCCTGATAGAACCACTCCTCAGTAAAAGGTATTACAGCCTGCCTGAAGTTTGCCAAAAAGCACCTGAAGGACTCTTAGACCATGAAAAACTAAATTCTCTGGTCTGATGAAACAAAGATTGAACTCTTTGGCATGAATGCAAGCGTCATGTCTGGAGTTAGCCAGGCACCACTCATCAACTGGCCAATACCATCCCTACAGTGAAGTATGGTGGTGGCAGCATCATGCTGTGGGGATGCTTTTCAGTGGCAGGCACTGGGAGACTAGTCAGGATCGAGGGAAAGATGAATGCAGCAACGTACAGAGACATCCTTGATAGAAACCTTCTCCAGAGCACTATGTACCTCAGACTGGGGTGAAGGTTCATCTATTTTTGCCAATCTATAAAAATATTCAACACACTTTGTCATTATAGGGTTTTTTGTGTAGAATTTTGGAATAAGGCTGTAACATAACAAAATGTAAAAAAAGTGAAGCGCTGTGAATACTTCCCGGATGCACTGTATCTGTTACATGAGTTTCTGAGATTGTTACGTCATCAAGCAATCATTGTTGAAAAATGTTGCTGGTGAAAACATTTGACAAATGTAAACTTGTGTATTAGCCCCACACATGTATTACAATTTCTGTATAAGCCACAGTTTTTAAATGGAAAATAACGGTGTCTGTATTGCCAATAAAGTGAAATCCGTAATATCCTTGATCAGTCACTCAGTAAAACCTTTGTTCAGTGTTTATTAAAATTGCTAATTTATTGGACCCATCAACATAATTTGTATTTTCAAATCATGTATGATTAAAACTGTAATGTGTGTCCTGATTTTCTATCATTAAGAATTCTCAGAATAATTTCTTATAATAATTTTTTATATGTATCAACAAACTAATATTAGAAATTGTATACATTATATTGCATTAATCCTTTTGATGTGTTATATTATTTGTGTAGATTTTTTAATTGGTTGTATTTACATTGTTATTCAATTTAACTAATCCAAACAATCTGATTATTGACTCAAACCCAACCACTCACTCTAGAGGACTTCATATCAATCTTTGTTTTTTCATTCCAGTGTACCTTTTAACACATGTTTCTCTATTTACAATAGAGAAAGAAAAAGGGTGGAAACATATTAGCAATGCACTCCAAATCTGACAAAGTACCTTATGCGATTCAGCATATTTGCGGGCCAAGCTGGAACACAAGCATTAATCAAGTTTGGGGAGCACAGATAAGAGTCTGTTATAGTGCCAGGGCAATCTAACTTTAGTCCAAGCATTAATCAGGTGATTTATCACTCTGAAGGGCAAAGTCCAAAGCACAGACTAATAACAAGTAGATTAGGTTCACTCTTTGGATGCTAACTCATCCAGAATTTACAGTCAAAAATGATCTTCCTGACAGACTGTAATGGATTAGAAGCAGAGGTGCAGTGAAAAGTAGATTTGTTTACTAGGCTTGATCAGTATTCCCTTGACAGACAATCATCAACCACTTTATTATGTACACTTTTCTAATGTTAGTTAGTGCCCTCTTTTTAGTTATTTGAATATTTATGGCGTTTATGTAAGCTTGAACAAATCTGTCCATTCTCTGACTTCTCCCATTAACAATTGTTATTGCCACCAAACAGCTTCTCACTGGATGTTTTAAGTTTATTGCACCTTTTTTTGTAAACTTGAGAGAGAGTCGAGTGTGAAAATGGCAGCAGGTGAGCTGTTTCTGGAACGCTAGAAACACCACGTTTGGCACAACGCTTTCATACTTCTTTCAAAGTCGCTTAAATCAGGCAAAGCAGGTCTTGAACAACTAAAATATAATGAAGATAAAAATCTTTACCGTACATTGTGTAATTCTTTGAGAGCAAAATGGCCGACGATTGACTGAAGTCACACCCGAAAATCAGGAACAGCCTGTGATTTAAATTGTTTACTTTCAGTAGGCAGCATGAATTTTGTGACAACCCATAAACTTTGTGACAACCCATAACGTGACTCAGTAGTGTGTATGGCCCCACGTGCCTGTGTCCCGACAACGTCTGGGCACGCTAAGGTCCCAGAGGTTCTGAATTGGATTCAGGTGTGGGGAACGTTATGGCCAGTCTATGGCATCAATGCCTTTGTCATCCAGGAACTGCCTACACGCTCTGTCCACATGATTCTGAGCCAGAGTGACACTTGAGTCCACTGCTAAGGGATAATATGTTTTATATTGGTATATTGGCTCTTTGCTAGGTGCCACCATGAATAGTTTCAGTGAGATTGTGCTGTAGGTGTGTAGAGCATTATGGGTATTTGTAGGGTGGCACATCACTAATGCTCCTTTATTAGCTTTAAAACTGCACTAGCAAGGACAGAAGAGTGCCAGCGCCCGAGGGACTGCTGGCAAAAGGTCCCATGTGTGTGCACTTGTGAGTTAGTGTGTAAGTGTGACACTTTGCTTGGCCCGGTGCAGAATGAGGAGTGACTATATATAAAGCAGATGTGTGAGCAGTGCGGTGCTTGTTATTTGTCAAGGAGAACATATTTTTGGTCTGGGGGTACATGGAGATCAAGGTTACACAGTGGAGCCTTTCAGGAGCCTTCAATGGAAATCTTTTTATCAATTTAATCCACGCTATGTACAATTTCCTTCGTATTTTACCTGTGTACATCGCAAAACACTATATTTTTGTATATTTGTTGAAAACGTGTATTAATTATTAGCTTGTTGTTTCTTTTTTTCCATAATTAAACCACTATTATCAAATGTTAATATAGCAAATTCCTAGGCTATGCTAAGCTAGTGTCTACAAAGGGAGTAGCAGACTATGTATTTGTCACGGGTGTGGGTGTGAGTGGAACCAAATACATACGTGAATTTATTTAAACAAAACAAAACAAACACGAACTAAACACAATAAATCAAAGTTGCTGAAACAAGCAGCTAAAAATAAGACAAGACAAACACCAAACGTGACGGGACTTACTTTCAAAGGCAGAGGTGGCGGCTCGGCCTCCCGAAAACAAACCATAATTTGCAATTCAATAAATAAAGAATCCTACAATGTGATTTTCTGGATTTCTTTTTCTCATTTTGTATGTCATAGTTGAAGTGTACATATGATGAAAATTACAAGCCTCTATCATCTTTTTCATTGGGAGAACTTGCACAATTGGTGGCTGACTAAATACTTTTTTGCCCCACTGTATATAACCTATTTTCCTACCAGATAAGGATTGCTCAGTTTCAAGAATCTGTGAGTTACATAATGTATGGTATCAGACAACCCCAAACACAGTCTTTTGTTGAAGTCAACCTTATCAATGTCATTGTTATACAGTCATCAGTTAACAATAATAGTTTGCCAAATAATTTACTTATTCCAACCAGTACTTTAACAGTACGATACATCAGCAACTAACAATAACTTACAACAGGAAGAGTAATGAAAATGAGTGCCAAACCTGTATTTACTATTTACAACATATTGAGTAGTACTTACAGTGTTTTCTGTATAGCAGAATACACTATTGCAATAAACATTAACTGCTTTTCTTAAATTTAAAGTCCTACTTGAGATTTGGACGCAGGAATAAATGCATAATGATCTGTATGTCATTGTGGCAGTAAGGGGGGGGGGACATGAAACCATATATAATTATATTTTTCCAATAACACATGCTCTTTCTTGCTTACTCACCCTACACACGCAGCTGGAATATCGTTCTGTAGAAGCACACAGTTTACACAAAAAGACTGCCTAACTGAGACACTATCTTTGGCCTCCACTGGTGAAACATCAGACCTCCACCAGCGCTACTACTTTTTCTGGATAGAACTCCTACTGTTGAAGTATACTTCAATTTGAAGGAGCCGAAAGGTGGCTTTGCTAATTATTTTTAGTGTTTGAATACTTCTGTTCTGTTCAAATTGAATGTCACCTTGCAATAATAGATTTTGAATTAAAAGTGTTGAAATAGAAAATATTCAAACAGAAAGAGAAGTCAGTGTACCATTTGTAATTTAGTGTAATGAGAAAATCAAGCCTCTTTCTTATTTTAGCTAACCCAGAAGACATAAGGTACAGAATGAATGTTAATTTGTATATGTTTTCCAGACAGCAGTATTTGTGTTTGTATTGCAATATCAACATTGTGGTGGAAATTTTTCTTGTGTATATGGGTTCTTCATATTCAATGCTTTGCAAGTAAGAGAGCAACTGGCAACTATGTATCCTTTGCAGCTTTTCTCAGATTGACATCTTGCTACCATTTCTCTTTTAACATACTGTCAGATATGGCGAAGTGTAACTTTTTGGATCTAGTGGTAAGCTAACACATCCCTCGAAGCCTCCTCTAGCCTGACATGTTTCTTTCAGCTCCTTGATGTGATTTTTTCACATGTTCACGCGCCTGGGTTTGTTTCTGCAAGTGTATTTTTCTCTTTCTTTCTCTTAAATTTCCTATGTAACCTCGTAAATGCTGACAATGCCAGAAGGCAGTGCTTGTTCCTTTTATTACCACTGAAATGTAGTGGACAGTGTGTGTTATATCCCAAGCACCTCAGTACGCACACTGACAACTGTGTCCAATCAATGCAGGGAATCCAATTAGCCCCAGTATGCTACTTGCCATCAGCCACTACCGACAAAGCCTCACAAATGCTAATTCCATACTTAACAAACTGCCAGTATATCATCCCAATAAATACAGTGCCCAGAAAAATGAAGGGAACACGTAATCATCACTGAATACCACCTGAACGTCAGGGATATCAATCTGTCCGATGTCACCTGTTTTGGTGCAAATTAAAGTGACAACAGGTGCACTAGAGAGGCAACAGCAAGAAAACCCTCAAAATGTGAATGGTTTTGCAGGTGGTGGCAACAGACAATTGTTCTCTCCTTGAATGATTCTTCTCTTGTTTTGTGTTTTGCTAGTGTCCTTGTCACTACTGGTAGCAATAGATGGTTCCTGCAGACCATTCAGGTTGCACGGGTAGTCTAGCTTCTCCAGGATGGCACATCCGTATGTGCCGTCACAAGGTTTGTTGAGTCTTCCAGTACAGTCTCAAGAACATGGAGGAGATACCAGGAGATAGGTAACACGAGAAGAGTTGGACTGGACGTTATACTGCCTTTAACATTATCTAGCATGTCTGGTTTGGTGGTGGGTCAGAGATGGTCTGGGGAGGCATATCCTTGGAGGGTTGCACAGACCTCCTTGTGCTAGCCAACTGTACCCTGACTGCTATTAGGTAACAGCATTTTATCCTCAGACTTATTGTCATACTTGTTGACGCTGGTGCAGTGGGCCCTGGGTTCCTCCTGGTTCAGGACAATGCCCTAGCCTCTTGTGGCCAGAGTGTGTAGGCAGTTCCTAGATGACGAAGGCATTGATGCCATTGACTGGTCCTCATGTTCCCCAGACCTGAATAAAATTTAGAACCTCTGGGATTTCATGTATCTGTGCATCTGCCTCCAAGTTGTGCTACAGACTGTCCAGGAGCTCGCTGATGGCCTGATCAAGGTCTGGGATGAGTTCCCCCAAGACACCATCCGCCATCTAGAGCATGCCCAGACATTTGTGAGAGCCATTCTCAGTACTGAGTCACACTATGAGTTGCCGTGATAAATTTCACCCAAGTGGGAACAGCCTGGGATTTTAAATTTGTGCTTTGATTTTTGGTGTCAGTTTGAATCCAGCCATCACTAGGTTGGTGATTTTGGTTTCCTTTGACCACGCCATTTTGTTCTCAAGACAGGAATTCTTGTTTTTTTCCCATAATGCTATTTGATCAAGATGAAGGTAAACCGAACTGCTCGCAAGCAATATTAATAGATATAATGCAAGAATATTTTGATAATTTCTTAATTAATAACAGTACTGGTTATAGAGTAATTGTTCAGTGAAAATCTCACTTAACTAAAATTGATAGATATGGTAGTTGGTTTTGGTAGTTAGAGCCTTGAGTTTCTTACATGACCATATCAGCAAAATCTTTAAGCCTGTAAAATGTACACATCACCGATCAGGGAATATGTAAAGTGCCAACCAGTGCCAAGCCTGGTTGGCACTTTAGCTCATATTAAACATGGGGAATGCTCATGTCTTTATTGTGTAATTCAGCTATGCCATTACACCTCTAATAATGTGTTAGTTCCCTGTGAGAAAGCCCCATTTATCTTTGCTGACAGGTCCTGGCAGATCCTTGTGCTATGTCAGATCTTTGTCCATGGGAAATCATGTCTAATAAAATTAAGAGACTTTGGAAATTGCCAGAGCAAAAGGCCACCATCCGTAATCCCCCTCATTACTTTCACACCTGCAGACTGCCACCTGCTTCACAACAACTCAGGCTGGTGGGGGAGGACTGGCAGGGCAGCTTTGGTGGCTCTGAACAAATAGGAAGCAAAGACACAATAATACCCCCAGTCACCCATGTACTCAAGCATGCTTTTGTGTTATGGTGTATAGTACTGGACCAGGGAAGTTGGCTTCCATCATCAACTGTGTATCTGTTTGTCAGTCTGTCTTATGTTTCTCGCCACCCATCTTTGATAAGTCTTTGGTTTATGGCAGTTGTCGTCAGTAACAGTGCTCTGAGGATACACAATAATAACTACCTGTTTTATTCCGCAATATTTTACATAATGCATTAGGTACACTTTTCCTCTCTCAATGTATTTCTCTCTTTCTTTGTAAATTCCCATGCTTTCTTTATTTTCTTTATTCCACTGTAAACAAATATACATTTGCTAACTGAGCCTAAAATCACAAGTTGCCAATATGTTTGTAATAAATGGCCCTAGCATCTCGTTGTATCTATTAGTGGTGGATTCCACAGTAGAAATGACTGACTGATCTTTCTTGTTCTATCACTCCTGAAGTGCATAACCATTCATCTAGTTTCCATCTGTTCCATCTACCCACAGACCACTGCACATCAATGCAGCAACATAACCATACAGAAGTAATGAGACATTACGGAGAGAATTATTAAAAGTATTCTTTTTTAAAGTAATTGTTTAGGTTTCTGCTTGCAGCAGGACAATATTCAAAGCAACACATGTGCTCACTGGGTACAAACTGATTGAATTAACTAGTCAATGTTTTCTGACCTAAAATCTGCTTGGGAAAATACAGTTTATTACTTATGAAAAAGCATTTCCCTACATGATCCTTTAAAATGCTCTGGCAATCAAAAATGTGGTCAAGATAATAGCAGTTATGGTAGTAAGCTATTTGTACTGGTGATGTTTTACTGAAAGTTGTCAGTTCTATACAAAAGTAATATATGGAATGTTGGATCAACTAACGAACTTTCAATACACACAACCTTTGTTTAGTTAAATTAATTCCCTTAAAACAGGTAGAGCATCTGATCAGTAAACAAAAGGTTAAGAGTGATCTCGTCATATTCGTATCAGTAATCGTATCCATTTGGCACACTTGATACGTGTGGGGGCGGTACAACCTATACTTCCATTCCCTCAGCCGAGTGATGAGTGGAATGAGTGAAATCTGCTTACATGCGTTTCACATGACCTTTTTAGTCTTTGTGGATTACTATAATTTTGTCATTTATGCATATTAGATTTTAATCGTAGCAACAGGTTCAACTTTCCAGTAGCCACCTATTGTCTGTACTGACTGCGCAATCAGCCTGAGAGCTCAGCATTCAATAACACGGGAGTACGGAATTATCCAATCCCAGTTAATCGTGTTAAATAAATATCATAATTGTACCCGTCAACCCTTAATTGAAAACCAGTGCCATTAAAGTGAAAATGTCTTGTTCAGTCCCTAATTAACGTAATGTTTGGGTTAAAGTTGTTTTATGTTTGCTTTTTTCAATCACCATTTGCCTTTTTAATACAGTTTCAGCTTTGTCAGTAACAACAGCAATCTGACCACAAGATCACAAGGTGAAGCTAGTAACTATTCTAAAAACATTAAAAGAATAATGTATGCAATATGGCTGTCCCATGTTTTGTGTGCTAAAACAAGATCCCAAAGTCAATCAATCAACAAAATGTATAAATATGAAGCCCTTTTTACATCAGCAGTTGTCACAAAGTGCTTTTACAAACACCCAACCTGAAACCCCCAAGTGCAATCAACAACAGTGTTGATGCTCAAGTGTGCTTAAGCAATCTATCGCATATGCCTCTCTGGAGAATTAATTTATTGCTTTTTTATCCACTACGTGGCAGAAGTGTTTAATGTTTGGGCCATAGATATTAATATGGGTGATTGGCATAGATCAGATGGTGAACATACCTATCAACAAACAAATTACATTCTGTATCAGCATGAACACTCTCCCTATTGCAGGAACAGTAGCCCTTATGCCACTATGCCGGTTATGGGAGTCATTTTACATACAGGACAATTAAAGCAAAATGTAGACTGTTGGTGGCTGTACAACACATGCGTTAATGGGGAGCTGTAACTTTTTTCCAACTAGAGGATAAAGCAATAGACATAAATAAATGCTCAAAATCAAGGATGTGAGCATTCTCTGACCAATACATGCAATAGAGGTCATTGGACATGACCAGTATCCTTGCTGGAATATATTCGATCCACGGGTACGTAAGACAACAAGGTGTTCTCTGGCTGTTGGACCCCAGTGGAAAGTGGGAAAGCATGGGAAAAAGCAGTACCAGTCCCTGGCTATTAACTGCCGAGTTGTGTTCTCTAGCTAGATCCAGGGTTTAGTCTTCAAAAAGCTGGATTGAATGGCCAAATATGGGATCAGTCCTCTTTTAAGTATACACTGTCCAGTCGTGTGTGCGTGACCGCTCCACTTCAAAACACTCAACAAAGAAATTGGAAAATAACGTTGTGGGATGACCGTTTTTCTCCATTGATGCATGTGCTGTATGCCAAGCACTCTTAAATGATTGGGTTTGATAAGGCACTCCAAGTCCACCGTTTGGGCTGTTAACCTCTGGTTGTTTCTTTCCAGCTTTGACCAACTTTTATATCAACCAAATCATTTTCAGTCATACTTTGAAGGTTGGCATTTTCCTCAACAGGCAATGAAGTTGTAATGGCAGTTAGCCAATCGATAGCTGTCTTGAATTCCAGCTATTTATTAGGGCAGCAGATTGTAGAGACATTGTTGTAATTGCACATTCCTGACGGGTACATATTGCTCCATTAAAGGCTTCTCACTAGGCATCTCCACTCCGAAGTTACAATGAGGGCCGATTTAGTCCTGGACTAAAAACGTCAAGCCAAATGATCCTATCAAGCATATTGATCTTGATTTTTATTTTGTCCTGCACTAGGTGTAGTTTGTCACTGTGAAACCAGCCCTATGAGTTTGAATAAAACATCCCAAGACAACTGAACAAAAATAACTAGGTATTTGTGAAAATAACTTGGATGCAATACACTTATTCCACCATCTAACATGATGTTATCCAAAGACTGGAGAAATTCCTTTTAGCATCTCCTATTAAATCAACAATTCAAATTAAAGTAGGGACGCCACCAAAACTCCAAAGGCAGCTCAACTGGGGTTTCCTACTGTGACACTTGTTGGTGGCAGCATCATGCTGTAGGGATGCTTCTCAATAACAGGAACTGGTAGACTGGTGAGGGTTGAGAGAAGGCTGAACACAATACTGTGATGCTTGGTGGTAGCAGCATCATGCTGTAGGGATGCTTCTCAATAACAGGAACTGGTAGACTGGTGAGGGTTGAGAGAAGGCTGAACACAATACTGTGATGCTTGGTGGTAGCA